>JAQIXJ010000787.1:0-27285 GCA_034700185.1 Phthiracarus laevigatus | reverse complement strand
TAGACAGACGCCTACCGTTAACAAGTGTGCGCTTTTTCCCATTTTGCAGAAAAGTGGAACACTAAATGAATCACTGAGTTATAGTGTACTATTTCAGTAAAAACAATGCTTTACACATTTCCAACCCACACGCCAGTCCATCAGTGGATCTTAAAGGCGACAATGAATATTTAATTGTGTAAAGTTACTCTTGTTTTAGTTTTTCATCGTATATTCACTGGCTGGTGCCTGACAACCCTCTCATATCTAGCTATAGTCTGCGATTAATAACTCAATCGTTACATTACTTCAATGGATTGCGTCGATCTGACGTTAATAAGCAGCTATTGTATGCTTTTGTGATACGAGGCAATGTTTTATGTTTCTAACATTTTATTCATCACTTTATAATATGCCTAAAATTGTTAATATATAATTCCGTCTCTGTATTTCGATACCTGTGTTTAGTATAACGTGTTTGCAGTCTTATACAGTATTGATAAATGAATTTAACCTTTTTTATGTTAATTATGGAATTTGAGATCCTAAAACTGATTAATTTATCGTACAAGTATGCATTAAAAAGTGAGCTATCTATGAATGTGTGGTTCTTGTTTAACCTTAACTTTGACCTGTTAACAACTTTCTTAACTTTAACCTTAAAACTAAACTCGAGTTAACTCAATAATTTAACTCAAGCGAATTTCATGGTATTTACCAAATGATTTTTCATCTATAATACTTAATTCTGAATCACATTCATCATCCATAAGTATAAAATCACTAGTTTTATTCTATCAAATAATTCTCAAGTGAAGATCAATGAATTTTTTTGTTTTGCAGAACAATCGCAATCAGTAATGTTAGACTAACCCGTAAAATGTGAAAATAATTAATTGTATACATTATATTTCATTCATGTATGCAATACTTGTATGTTTAAACGATATATATTTTTGTTGTGAATAATAATTTAAAAACATTATTCAATAAAATATATCTGATTTCGAGTTAACTGGTTAACTCGCAATTTTTTCTTAAAACGTTGAGTTAAAAAATTTCTTAACTTTAACTCAAATCAAAACTTGACGGGTAAACCTGCTATGTGAAAAGTTAACCAGTTAAAATGTGCATCTCTACAGATCCAAAGCAGCGATGCACATAGTGACAAAGTTTTTCTGCAAAATGGGAAAAAGCGCGCTTATTTAACGGTAAGCGCCTGTCTAGAGTTTAGTGAAAAAGAGTTGCTACATTAAGTTGCAACGTTAAAATGAGTGCGCTTTTTCCCATTTTGCAGAAAACTTTCCCACTGTGTGCATCGCTGATCCAAAGTGTCAAATCTCACGTCAGATTCAGGCTCCATTGATGCAATAACATCAAACCCTGATCTTTTTCAAAATACAGATACAGTATCGACTCACTCCGACTTTGGGCTTTAGGTTCAGGCTCAGACTCCAGAAGTTGTAAACCATTATCACTAGTTTTTAAGAGAATAATTCCATATATTTTTTAAATAAAACCAACAATTTAAAACGAATGTTATAAAACAAAATCAAATTTTTATATCATGTTAGTCAAAATAATTTTTATCAGAATTTTATGATTTATTAATACAAAATTTTTTTAAACTAATGGAAATAAACGTGTGTATTGTACGTTTCAAAAGTTAGAAATTAGGTTTAATAAAACTTGCTTTTAATGAAACACTTTTAATTGAAGATGAAAAGTGATTGGCAGGACTACAAATACTTGCAACATCAGTGATTTGTTGACATTTCATACTTGGACAGCATGTCTTCGTTTCATTGCAATGTTGACCAATATCTTGACAAATAAGACACACTTTTATAGTTGTATTGTTAACTTTTTTAAAGCTACAACTGGTGCCAGAACAGCAGCGTCTTCGTGGATCTATTGGATCGCAATGTTGTTCTTGAAGTCTACACTTTTCACCTGTTAGTAAAGTTTATATTTATAATTCTATATTTAAATTTTTTAATTGCTATACTTTTTAAAATATTTGAGATACAAACTGAGAGATAAATTAAAAAGACTATGAAATATAATAAGTTAGAATTCATATCAAATAAACTTTTACGCTAACAAAACTCGATCACATTTACTCATTTTATTACATTGTTTGTTCTTCTGACACTGATTAATATACTCTCAATGTTAACATTTATATAACATCATATTAAAATGGGTGTTAATAAATAAAAAAACTAAATCGTAGCAAATTTAGAACAATTAGATTCTAATTTTAGAATTAACCTTTTGGCCTCATATGCATCGCGAAAACAGGTTGTTGTTCTGGCAGTTATTTCTTACATCAGTCCAAAAAATTCATTCATATACAAATATATATAAGTTTATATTATATATAGCATAGTGTGGTCGTATTACAAATGCCTCAATCTCTTTTCAATTTTTCAGTGATTGTCATTGGCATTATTACATTTCACCCATAATTTTGCTGACAATTAGTAATTACTAATTTGATGATGTTTTTAACCTTTCATACAACGACCTGGTTTGGTTTTGTATAACTTAACTCACTACACTACAGAGGCTGCTGATTAATAGCAACTTAAATACTTACGATTAGATTAAATTATTTGAAAACACTTAATTGATTTATCACTAGTATATATACATGAATGACAACAGCAGAAGCAGTGGGATCTCGAGGAGGAGGATATATATGTAGTTTAATAGTATTCACATTAAAAATATTCAATTGGCTTTATTGATTAAGCTTTTAATAAACTACATAGTTTGAAAAATTATTTTTTAATAATTGACAAAAATATTTATATTAATTAGCAATATTTCCGATAGTGGTAGTACCAGTTGTTGTTGCAATTGGGGACGCATAAGGATTAGTAGCTTGTGCTGCAGCTCCTGCTTCCATAACCATATATTCGGTTTGTCCTGTAGTTTCATTAGTTCTGCTGAATAACGAAAATAATCGCGAAACTCGTGAACAATCCAGACAACAATTAAGAAAACAATTCTCGCAAACATCTTCGCAACAATCTTCAAAGCAATTAATAAACTCTCTATGTTTAACAGTTTCGGTTACGGGAGCATAATAAACAACTTCATAGTTAAGCGCTTGTGGACCACCATTAGCTGATCCTTTATTCAATAAAGTTAACGGTTGAGTCAAAAATGCTGGTAACTGTGGGCTAGTTATAGCTCTTTCTTCCGGTTCTTGTCCTGCAACTGCAGCAGTAGCAGTAGATGTAGCAGTTGGTCCAAGAGTTGTGTATGCATTAGAATATGCATTTGGAAAGACGGTGTGTTGTGTTGCTGGTGGTATTAATTCATCGGCATTACCCCATGGGTCAGCGCCTTGATTTCCAGCTCTTCTTAAATTTTCCGCTTTTACTTGACTTTTTACATAATCTTTTAGCTGTTGCATTGCATTCGCCGAACTTGTAGGCGTAACAGTTGGTTGAAAAGTTGGTTGAAATGTCGGTTGAATAGTTGGCTGAAAAGTTGGTTGAAAAGTTGGTTGAATAGTTGGTTGAAGATTTGGTGCATAATTCAATTGATTGTTCTGTGGATAAAGAGTCATATAATTGGGAGGAAGACTCGCATTTGCTTTACTCTGACTACTACCCATTCTGCAATCTAATACTTTTCAAGTATTTCACTAGCACTAAGTTTTCGCTTAACTTACACATCCTTTTATTGGTTTATTATCAATATTTTTTACTAAAAACAACCTTATATTAACTTTAATCAAATTTTGTGTTTGATAAGGGTTATGTAGTCACATTAAATAATTGTTTTCCTAATAAAATAATAGTTAATTGATTTAAATACAAATAACTAAAAGTGCTAAGTTAGTTTGTGATCTAAACGACGTCAATGAAGAAATAATATGTCATTTTCTCATTACTACTATTATTAAAGCAGTTTATAGTTAAAAGCAAATACGTCAAAATAAATTAAAAATAGTTAAGTTCATTGATTAAACTAATCTCTTAATAATTAGAAGCAGATGTTGGCTAAAAAGAAGTTTTTTAAATGATAAGTAATTTTTCATTATTATTAAATATTTTAAACTAAGCTATAACATGTACGATTACAGAATAATGCTTTAAAAATTTTTGTTGTTTTATTCAATTTTTAGTTTAAAAACATAGCTTAATTGTCCCCGAATAATAATTAAAACAAGTATAATTATATATTTCATTGATTTAGGTTATAAATAATGAAGGGAATATGTTAGTTTAAGCTGAATCAAAATTAGATAATTGAACTAACCCCACAAAATAAGAATATTTTTAAGTTTTATTTAATAATTAAAGAATATAATTATGTAATATCTATTATGTAACAACTATATACTATAGATGGCAATTAAGGGATTCCGGATTTAAGGGACAAAATATAGCATATAGTGTTTAATATGTTTGGCGGAATATTAGCTGTTTTCTTATTAGAATTTTAATTTCCCATAACTATTTTTTATAGTAGCATTGAAAACAAAAAAAAATCTTGCATAGGCCTTAGCTGATAAAAATCGCCAAAGCATATAACAAAAGCACCGCAAACATTTGTGTGGTTCCATAAATATCCTGTAGTCTTAGATTTATCTGCTCGAAACGGATAACTCCAACCATAGATATTTTATCGATAACTAGAAATTAGACCACCTTCGGCGGGCGCCAACAGTTTCATTTTCACAAATATATTTCTACTTGAAAGAACTCAAACTCTACTCATCAATATGGCCCAACTCTAACCATATATAACTTTAACCTAATCTAACTTTAACCTCAACCAACGTCAACCTGACCCTCCTTTAACCAGACCAATCTTCAACCTGGTCTAACTCCAACCTGACCCAACTTTAATAAGGCCAAACTTTAACCTGACAAAACTTTAACTTGACCCAACTTTTACAAAACCAAATTTTAACCTTACCCAACTTCATCCTGACCAAACTTTAACCTGACCAAACTTTAACCATAGCAAACTTTAACCTGACCCATCATAAACCTGACAACTTTAACCTGACCTAACTTTTATAAGGCCAAACTTATACCTGACCTGACTTTTACAAAACCAAACTTTAACCTGACCCAAATTCAAGCTTATCCAACTTTAACCTGATCCAACTTTAACCTGACCAACTTATAACTGACCCAAATTTTACCAAACCCAATTTTAACCTAAACCAACTTCAAACTGATCCAAATTTAATTTGACCTAACTTTAACCTGAGTCGACTTTTACCTGACACAATATAAGCCTGCCCAACTTTAACCAGACCCAAATTTAATATGACCAAAAATTTAACCTGACCCAACTTTAACCTGACATAACTTTAACCAGACCCAATTTCAACCTAAACGAACTAACTCTTACCAAATATAACTTAAACCATCATTAACCCATATAGAACTTATCCCAAATCGATTTTTTGACCCCTCCTAAAGATGTGGGGGTTATTAACTCGATGCAAACCTCTCGAGTGACCACTTGATAAACTCGTTTCGTGATGTGAGTTATTAATAAAGGTTTGGTATGGAGATTTAATTTCTTTGACCCCTCCTAAAAAAGTGGCGGTTTGCCAACTCGATGCCCGCCCTCTCGAGAGACCTATCATATAACACCGTTTTTTGAGCTGAGTTGAATAATAAGGTTTTCAAACATTTAATTTTTCTTACCTCTCCTAAATAAGTGTTGGTTTTCCAACTCGATTACCACCCCCTCTAGTGACCCCTGATTTAGTTCGATTTTTGAGCTGAGTTGAATAATAAAGTTTTGGTATGGATATAAAGTTTATTTGACTACTAAATATGTGCGGGTTTTCAAACTCGATGCCCACCCCTAGAGTGACCCCTTGTTTAACAACGTTCCGTGAGGTTGTTTGAACTACATAGATGTCGTATGACTATATATAATTTTTTACCGCTCCTAAATAAGTTGTGGTTAGCCAACGCGATGCCCACTCTCTCGAGTGACTTATCATATATGTCCGTTTTTTGAGCTGAGTTGAATTATAAAGTATAAGTATAAATATTTAGTTTTTTTGACCCATATTAAATATGTGTGGGATTTCCAACTCGATGCCAAACATTCCTGTGACTTCTCGAACAATACCGTAGACAAACCCGTACACAACACGTCCCAACCCTTCCCAATCCGACTCGACCCTTCTCAACCCTTCCCATCCCTTCTCAACCCTTTCCAATTCTTGCCAACCCCCCTTTATACTCTAATTTTTGATTTGATTCCATTGATGTAGGTGTCTAGTGGGAGGACTCTCAAGAGAGGAGCTTGTAATGACATTAATTTAGTATTAGAGTCCACATTTTTTTCAGAAGGGGTCCTACCCCTCGAGCGACCCCTCATTTTACTAAGTTCTTTGAGCTGGATTGAGTTATACAGGTGTGGATATGTATTTTGAATTTTTTTGCCCCACCTTTTTTATTGGGTCCCACCACCTCGAAACCCCACGACTTGCACTCCTCTCTTCAAGCTGAATCCAACGATATAGGAGTCGGGGGGCATGCAGTCACCAGGGGAGGCGCCTTTAAGGGTATCACAGAAAAACAGACAGACAACTTTTGGAAAATGTATATATGATGATGATTATTAGTTATAAGTCCAATAAATTACTCAGTAAAGTGTTCCGTCTACCATGTGATAAATTACAATAATTGTGGTTTTGGTTAAAAATATCAAAAGCTGCAATAGTTGTCACGCCTGCTATGTTAAAAGCAGCTTTGCAAAATGGTGCATAATTAAAAATTTTAAGTTAGAGCATGACAATGAGATTAAATATCTAAAATTGTGATTCATATATTGCGTTTTGTGCACATGATTTTCCAATACCAACTCCTAAATTGACTGCGTGATATATTGGTTTTTATTGCTTTCATAAAATACAACAGGTTCATGCAGTATTTTATTTTTTTGACGATTAAAGACTGACTTAGTTTCAAGTATTCTTCTTCGGACTTTAACTTTGTCGCTAATATTTTAACGATATTTAGTTTAGGTGTAGCGTTACTTATATCTTTACTGAAACTTCAATCAGCTTGATTTTCTAAATAAAATAAACACTATAATGATTAATGATTTATCTTCATTATTTTTGTTTTTATTAAAAACGTGGCCAAACTCCTTGAATCCGTCTTCAAAGTCGGCTACATCATGTCTCATAAACTTGTATATAGATAATCGTATTTAAATTTTATAAAATTTCATTTTTATATTAGTATTTATCAAGACAATAATTACATATGTCCATGGTAGAGAAAGCTGACATTTCTCTCTATAAATGTTTACCTCGCCTGTATTATATCTTCTATATCGAAAAATTTAAATTATACTTTTTTTTCCTAAAAATCCATCCTAGCATTTAATTCAATTATTTCGCCTAGGTGTTCTTCAACAGGTGTGTCATTTTCGTTTTCTGTTCCATCCATCCGTTTATTTTTCATAAACTTTCTAGATTTTTCGTTATTTGTCCCGTGCAACTCTTCATCCAATCGTTTATCTTTCTTGTAGTTAGGATCCTTTTATTTTTCTTTCTCGCGCTAATTATTATGTTTATCTTCTCTATCCATTTTCGCTTGCTTTCCTTCCTATTAATATTTTTCGAATCCTTATTGTTGAATTATCATAAGTTGATAATCTGTTATAAATAAAATATTTATTTATAAATTCTGTACAAAAATTTGTTGTTAACTCTCTGAATTTTGAGTTACTACTGAGCTAGAAATCAGTAAACACTCTTTCAAGTACTTTTGATAAATACTTTTAACAATGCAGTAAAAATATTTCAAAAAGTTACAACTAAATTTATGATAATTTTTACTAGCATTAAATAATTAAAAAATTTATTAAAAAATTTTATTGAATTGTTGTAAAAACTGACTTACCTTACAATAATTTGATGTTCTCTCTATGAATTCTGAATCACTACTGAGCCAGATTTCATTAAACAGTCTCAAGAACTTTCGCAACTATACTTTAAAATCTTTTTCAAAAAAATTTACAACTATATTAATTTTAGATATACCTTGCTTTAACAAACATTTATGACATTGTTGTACAGTTATATAAAATAGAAAAATTAGAAAAAATCAAAAAAAATCAAAAAATTCAAATAAATCAAAAAATTCAAATAAATCAAATAAATCAAAAAAAATCAAATAAATCAAAAAAATCAAAGAATCAAAAAACTCAAAAAAACTCAAAAAAAATTAAAAAAATACAAAAAATCAATAAAAATGGAAAAAATGAAAAAATCAATAAAAATGGAAAAAATGAAAAAATCAATAAAAATGGAAAAAATCAATAAAAATGGAAAAAATCAAAAAAAAATCAATAAAACTGTAAAGTCAATAAAAATGGAAAGTCAATAAAAATCAATAAAAATGTAAAGTCAATAAAAATGGAAAGTCAATAAAAATCAATAAAAATGGAAAGTCAATAAAAATCAATAAAAATTGAAAAGTCAAAAATTCTAAAAAATTGAAAAAAATCTAAAAATTAATTAAAGTCTGCAGATAAACAGACGGACATGCCAAATCCCATGGCTCGACTTTTCAAAGTGACCTAAAAATGAATCACATTAAATCAGTGTGTCAATGATTCATTCACTCGTCAGATGATCTGGGAATTTGTAAAAAACACTTTTTATTCTAATAAATTTAATTTTTATAAATTACTAAAAATTATTTAACTATTTCAAAATTTAAGTTATTGCATTTATTATTCCAAATATCCTAGTATGGCATAAACTAGACTATAAAAATTTTCAGTTAAAGTAATCTAATTTTAACATAAAACTCATTTTGCTTACTTAAAAACTGATAACCAGGCATTAAAGATTTAATAATGAAATTTGAATAAATTAGGTATGATTAAATTTTACATTTGTCATGCTTCCAACGGGTCAGGCTTCAATTTGTTCCAATAATAGGGTTGAATAGGGCCTGTCTTTCCCAAGAAGCCGTTGAGATCGACACTAAAAATTTGAGCAATTAGACACTAGATTATGGCATAATGTTTCATTATTAATAGTTTACCATATTTTTTTAAAATTAACTTATTCAAAAGGAGCTAATCATCTATGTATTTATTCAATTATCTTAATATGTACGCGTATATTAAATATTTAACTTATATCAATGTAAATAAAAATATAAATATTGTCTGAGATAATGTCTGTGAAAAACAATTAGATAACTAAACAAATTGATTTGTGAATATTATTAAAGACATTCATAGCGAACTGTACGTTATTTACTTACTGGACAGAATATCGATTGATTATGTGATTAAGTGCAATCACCAAATATTATCCACTATTCAAATTGGATTTACGATATATATCCAATAAGCAAAATATGAAACTTTATTCTTGAATATTTTTAATTAATATATTTTAAGTAATAAATAAGTATTACATATTTTTCAAATTGCAACAATTCTTTTTTTAATCAAAATACAATTTAAATATAAAACAAATATCTAATTGTAATTGTTTAGGATTGTGTCGCTGTTGTCATTGGTGTATACGATTCATTGGCAGTATTGCTCGATTGACCAAATATGGAATTCGTTATTCGAGAACAATCAAGACAACAATTGAGACAACAGTTTTCGCAAATATCTTCACAGCAATCTTCGCAGCAATTGATGAATTCGCGGTGATATAGCTTGCTATTAACAGGTGCGTAATAAAGAACTTCATAATTCACTATTTGTTGAGGTTGTGTTTCGGCTGGTTGTTCGGAGACAACACTTTTATCTGAGCCTTCCGATGACAAATGAAAAAATGATCCGGGAATCGTAGAACCAGAAAATGAACCATTTGGAACCGTTTCAGAGCCAGTTTGTGGTATGTTTGCGGATTTTACTTGATTCTCAATAAACTCCTTTAATTGGTTGAGTTGTGGTAATGTAGGGTACGTTGAATAACCTGGTGGACCATTTCCAAACGTTGTTGGTTGAGGTAGAGGTGGTGCAGATGGAAATGATTCTTCACTAATAGGCATTATTTACTATCTTTATTAACGCTAAACACAATATGTCTTTTATATGTTTATTCTTATCACTGAATCGGATTTCATTGAGAACAACAAGATATTTTAAATATGTTATTAAGTACGAGTTTATGTAACAACACTATTAGCTCATAATGACTGTTCTTATAATTGATATATATTTGAACAATTTTAAACACTAGGTGTTATTTTTTATATTCGATAAGATATTTAATTACTGATAAAATCTAAAGAATTATTATTTTAAATTTATTGACGTAATCGAAAATCTGAACCAGTTCTCATCAAAATTTCCGAAAATTCTCTTACATATCTTCTATTATTTGTCTTAGATTAGAGAGATTTGTTAATTTTACCTCCACTGTCATCTTTATTATGTTTTTATTACTTTCATGACGTTAATTTGTTTGACATTTTATTTAATATTTTAAAGATTACGCTTTACACATCAGACCTCACTTGGAAAATAAAGTGAAAGTGAAAATATCGAAATGCGTTTATGGACATACAACAAATTGTTATTAGATTGAATGATAGTACAATGAAGTAACTAATGATTTTTTAAAAACTTAATATAAATAATGTTAGAACAAAACCAATAATCACTGCATTAATATCGCCTTATAGGCACGCCTTTGTACGTTGAATAATTAAAAAGAGTGGTAATACTAAGTGGTACTTGTGAAGCCTACAGTGCCCTGACTCTATGTAACTGTGTGATGTTTAAACAAAACTTGTTACAACATTTGTTAACTAGGATTGTCCCTTACGAGTTAAGTTTACTATGAGTTTTAAAAATCTAATTATTGATTAATAATTGACATCAGTTTATGCTAGAAACACTTGTTTTTATTAAACTAAATGATTAGTAAAGCACGGAAAATTAAATATAATATTTTTTTATCAGTTTGTGCGAATGCTCTGAGAAATATTTTGGGGGTATTACTATTATAAACAAGTTGTTTTGCAGATTTTATAATTCAATATAATATTAAAATACGTTTAAATTATTTTAAGGATTTTGAGAAATTATTGAAATTCGATTAGTTTTGGAAACTCCACCATATCTATGTCCTTTCTCCAAAAATTTTCCATAAAATTTAGTGAGCTTTAGTACTATTAAAATTTTTTATTCTCATATATCCTGAAAAGCAAGTATATATCAGAGCGAAGTGAAAACTTTAAAATATAAATAAATATTTTAACCGTTTTTATTCAATATTATAATCATTATTTTGGCTTTTTTAATCTATATTACAAAATTATTAAGTTAACTACCCGGATTTAAACTACAATTTTTCTGCCATCGGGCATACATTGAATGTTTAGGCAGGGGGTCAACTTTTTGCTAATTCTTGGGGGCTACACTGGGCCAGCCACTCTCTGGGACACCCTTATCTATACATAAAATAATATTAAATTATTAGACATTCAAATATGTGTTTGATTGAACTAGAGGTCACACCAAGATTATGCCTGTTTTCTTGTTCTCTAACAGCTACTAAATCAAAATTAAATTTAAGTGCACACAGAAATAAGTAAACGCCAGTTAATTAATCAATCAAAAATTTTAATAAACAACTTACTGAGCTAAATGAGACGTAAAATTAAATTATAAGTTTATTAAGTTTTTATATATTTTTAGTCTATAAATTATATACGAATTCTTTATTTGGCCCCGTCTCCATTCTTCTTAAATCTTTGGCCTATCAATTCAATAAAACGACTCTAATTTATAACATCATAAACACCAAACAGTATGTATAATTATTTATTTACAAACAGCATAATTTATTTAGTAAATCAGGCGCTTGATTATTGTTTTTGATTAAACTCTTGGGATTAAATTAAATTTTTTCAGATTTAATTTAATTTATTCTAGACAGAAAAATAAAGGACAAAATTGATGGGATCAAAATTTTATTGAAATAATATTTTTTGTATTACAATTTTATCGAAGAATTTAAATGGAATTAAATTTTACATGTTAAATTAAATCTATATTGTTAAGTTTACCTTACTCTATTATAAGGAAATTTAAAATAAATTAATAAATAAAAATGTTTACTGAAAAAATTAAAATAAAATAGATATCAAAAGTTTTTAAAAAGGAAAAGTAGCGCTAAAATGAAAAGGTCCAAAATTTAGTGAAACTCTTTTATGAAATGGATCTTCGGGCTTATTTCTAATGGGTTTATCATGATTTTTATTTGGGTTGCAATCTTTTATTTCTTTCTCGTCAGCTTCACAATTATTATGGTTGACAATTGTTAAGTAATGCTCGTCTATGTTGTACTCGTTAAATACTTCTCTTAACTCTTTTATTATTTTCCGATCCAATGAAGCATTTCTGGACATAATTTGTGCTGATTGTCTGTGTCCGATCAGCATTCCATGGCAATTCCAAACTAATGCGTAGTTTTCATAATCAGTTGCTAAAACGATGTATTGTTTTAGATTTATAATTCCTGTCGATGATAACGGAAAATCTATTTTCATAATAGATTTCGTTTGATTTGAAGGAAATGTGATTTCACCTTTTGAAAAAGATTTTTAAAAATGATTAAAGTTTTCACTGTATTTAATAAAATAATAATTTATGTTTTAATTAAATTTGATTTTTCATATAATTTTAAAAAGTTCACAATCATATGATTTTTATTATAGCTCAAACAGTATAAAAATAAAACAAATTAGTGTAAATTCAATGTTCTGACCTAAGTTTGAAATTTTAGACAATTTTTAAAAGCAAAACTAGATTTACCGCTGTGTGCATTAAACTCTCGCGAACCAAAAGTCTTGGAGCTTTGCGAAACAAAATACTTGTCATTTTCTCTGGTGAAATTTTCTGTGACGCAGTCACTCATTGTGCGAAACTTTTGTATGATATACCATTCTCCGAGGAATTTATCAATATCAAAATTGTGCATCGGTTCTACTTCTGGACACTCACCGAGACGAAACACATGACACACTGATGAATTAATAATAAGTAAGCTCACCAAAAATATTAATATAAGCATTTTCATTAAACTTGGATTTATAAATTAAATAATGATTAAATTATAGTCAGATCAACATAAAACAAAAAAATACGTTTAATAAATTGTTTATGTTCAAATAAATCGATAAATAGAGGATCTCTAAGTTTTTAAAGATGTTCGCATAAAAGAAAAGAGTTTTCTGAACCACTTCGATAACTTCTATTCGGCTGCATTTTTGAAAGATGCGATACCAGTTTAAGGCTTGTTTTTCAAGTTCACTGTCGTGTGCCTCCAAGCATACAATTCTTTATTTCTTTAAACTCTGTTACCTTTGAAACATTTCACGTGAAAGTATAAAAACGTTCAGTGCTTGAATTAGATTTTGATTTTTTAACGCTAACATTTTTTGCGCTATGGTTTGTTTTACTAATCAGTTGGGTTATCATGAATTTATTTTAATTATATTTCTATTATTCATTTCCTCATTTTTTAAATAATATAATCTAATTCGCGGATCAGTTTAAAGGTCAAAATATTGTGATATTGCAATTTGTCTCTTTTCCTTATTAAAAGTATTTCTCTTTATTAATAAAATATAGAATTAAAGAGCATTTTTCACATAAAATAATTTTTAATATTGATATAAAAAATATTCGAGTATTGAACAATAAATTTGACGTTTTGAAGAATATTTATAATAATTTAAATAATATTTTGTTTTTATCTGAGAAATAATGACATTATATAAATACTAAAACAAAAAACCCACTTTCAAGAAATCTTAAAAGATTTAGTTAAATATAAATTAGCATTCCTGTAAAAAATATGATTTTTAATAAATATCTAAATCAAAGGAGCCACAAATATTACACTGATTAATCTAATACATATTTTGAGAAATTTCCTCAAAATTATTGAACTTCCAAAAATCACGAATACTTTAAATTTAAAATTTTAAAGAAGGTTAGCTAATTTTAGCTATAACTGTTTTCAAAGTAAAATTATTTTATTTAAATAGTATTTTATTTCTTAGAGCGATCCATGTAGGACTTAAAAAGTCGGTAATGCTTAAAATTGTTGTGCAGTATATCATAAAAATTACTATTGGCACATATTTTATTTATTCCTACTAGGTTCCAGCCCGTGTTTCGCACGGATTATTAATATTTAAATAAGTTCTGATTGTATTGTTTGTTTCAATTAACCAATTTCTAGCAATTTTTTTGGACGTATACTTAAAATATTTACAATTTAATTTTTATTTCGGTAAAGGGATTTTTTATGTAGGCGGCTATGTTTTAATCGGATTAATCTAATCAATACCTTTTCATTACCTTCGCCTGTGGGATTAAAGGCTTGAATTTACCAATAAAACCCGATTAACGTCTAACTCGAAAATTCGAGTTTGTGGCCGAACCGGGCAAAACATTAGATTGAATCCTACATTTACGTACTCCACTCGGTTTAGGGATTCCAAAAATATACTATTTTGCCAAATCTGAGCCGCGACCAATTTGACACCCTAACTTAATAGTTATTTTTTTTATTTATATGAACCCTTTTTTAGCTATTATTTAAACACATATACTATGTAAATGTTATTACGCGCATTAAGACTATTGCATAGTATCGCATGCGCAGTAACCAAAAGGTTTCTTATACACAAGTCGAAAAGATTATATTATAACATGATTATATAATTTTATTAACCCATTATAATTTTGCAATATTATGCTATATTAATCCAATAGTATGTAAAAGTAATTCTCTAACGAATTCAAAAGTATAATCTACAGTTTTCTACAAACGTAGATTGAATGGTCTGGAAGGTTCCCTCGATTTGACAAGTCTCAATTTTTATTTATAGGGCGAACTTAAAATTAAATTTGATAAACCTATTCCTAAAGATTTAAACGAACTAAAATTAAATATTGAAAAAGAAATAAGAAATATTAGACAAGAAACTTTAATTAAAGTGGCCGATTATATGTTAAAATTATGTATTGAAAATGATAGGAAACATTTTCAACGTTTAATAACAAAACAAACAAAAACGACACATTCATAGAGAGCTTACTATCTTATAGTTTATTTAAAAATTACATTAAGGAATATTTAGTCTTGTAGTGTATGTGAACACTAGTCACTATACTATTATTAGTTATATACCAGTACCTTCAATTACTTATATGTTCCTATATATTACTTATACTTTTGTAGTTTTCAGTCATTATGCTTATTAGTCATTCAAGTGTATTATACTTAACATTAATATACACTTTTCATTAAAAGTAATTTCTGTAGTCAAATGCAGTCGTTTTTACTCAATCCTATTATAGCATTAGTTTACATATTCTTTTGCTATTTTCACATACGTGGAAATTGTGGTGTATTCTCGTGGTTCTTGTGGTAAGACCACGAAGTATTCTTCAGCTGTCGGCCTAGACTCCTGTTTTAAAACAGGAGTCCAGTACCGGCAGTGCCACTACTGCTTGTGCATGCACTACTAGTCTTCAGTTTTCTAAAATTTCAAATGACTAATTTATAAAATACATGCTAAATTAACTGGTCAAGTTTGTGCTGACACATGGACAGACAAATAGACATGATCAAATTCATAAGCTCGCTCCCTTTTCAAGAAAGTTAACTAAAAATTATGGAGCTTAAACATTAATATTAATTTTATAAATATTAATTTGTTTACTTAAGACTCACAAAAGGGCCCCGACATTTTCCCCTGGCCGGGCGAGAAAATGTCGGGATTTTTCAGGCCTAAAAAATCGAATGTGGTAGGGCTTTGAATTAAATACAAAGAAATTATTTTTTTAATAAATTTATAATGTGAAATAAGATTGGGTTATTCTAAATCAATTAATAATATTTAAAGAAAAAATAAAGCATTAAAAACATTATAAGCAAAGTTTTATCATTTATTTATTAGTACGGAATAATAGCTAAAATTTAGAGCAAAAACAAGTTTATTATCGGGCTTCCCCGGATCGGGATTGAGTTTAGTCAAGTCGGGACTGGTAGGACTTTTCTAAAATTATCGTGTCGGGTCTTAGCATATCGTTATAGGACTCGGTCCTGAAATTTTTAACGATTTGGGAGTCTTGTTTGCTTTTCGAAACCAAGTAACTACAATATTGTCACTCAAGTTTTCTGTGAGACTTATTGTATTGTTTAAACATCCAAAAATGCTCTAAACAACTTCGAGTTATTTGTGGCAAAGAATGTTACATCTTGAATAATCAATAAATACATTTTTAACTACTCTTATAGACCTCGGAATTTACAAGAAAAAATATATTTTTTGGGATAAATATTTTGCGGGGTATTAATGAAATCCTGACTAAAAACCTTAATTTTTAAGTTTATATTGTAAATGTTAATATTCTATTTTTTTTGTTCAGTAATTTCATTAACAAATAATCTAAAATTCGGTTAAAATTAGAAACCCGCTTTATTAATATTAACATATAGCACTAAATTTAATAACTAAATTTATATGTGATATACTTATTTACATAATGAAATCTATGAGGGCTATATTCGCTAAAATACGGTAAATGTATTCGAATCGTACTGAATACAAATCCTTACAAATACAATTATTCTAAAACTATCGAATATTTTTTAATTTGAAAGTTTTAACTTTGTATTAAATACATGATAAATTTATTTAATATTTTGATTTATATTTGAATTATATTGTATTATTTTTTAAATACTAAAATTTAATACTATAAAAAATTATTAATAAATAAATAAATTAATATAAATATTGTCTTTTAGACAACATAAATTTAAATAGACATTTATATGAATAATTCATTGTATCATTCATTTTATTGTTAAAGTTGTGTATAGTGGGATAGTGTATTTGATAGAGATAGAAATTTCTTGGTAAATCCCGATATTTTTCTTTGATCACATAACCAGGAGATTAAAATATAACTTCTCTTAAATATAACATTTTAATTAAAAGTGGTTTTATTTTCTCGGTTTTCCCGGTTTTGCGGGTTTTAGAACAAATTCCCGAATTTGTATATTATTTCAAAAAAGTTCCCTCCTTCACTTTAATTTACAATTTCTAAATACAGAACAAAAGTCTTTTTAAGAATTACTATATTGAACTAATCCAGTAAATTAGGGTGTAAATTGTTAAATTTTTTGAAATATAGTTATAAATATACCACATATCTTATATCGAACGCTTACTTAAGACATGGTTTATTAAATAATTTGTAATAAATAGTAAAAAATATTTTAAAATTTTATTTTAAAATATTTTATTTTAAAATTTTATTTTAAAATATTCTTAATATTCAGTTTAATTTTTTATAAATTCATTATTTTTTGATCACAAAAAAAATTTTAGTTCCCAAAATTCTATTCCCGTTTTTAAAAAGTTTTTGTTCCCGGATCCCTACAGTTTTGACCAGTTTTTTAGTCCCGGGTCCCGGAAATCTCTATCCCTAGTAATGGTCCTATAATACCTCCAATATGTTTTTATTTCTCAATAAAACAAGAAAACGAATTTTAAACATAAAGAGGATTATAATTAACGTTTGTACATGATAACTACAATGTTGATTAGAGTCTTTTAATATTAACATTATTTAACAAAAACCTTTTAAGACATTATTCAATTTTAAAATTTTAAGTTATGGATATATTTATCTTTTAACATTATTCTCAAAATGAAATTCAATTTTTTACAGTATTATAAAGTTATGTACAATTATGTGCATAAGCTTTACGAATAGAATTATTTAGCATAAATTGTGTGGCTTACGCAGCTTGAATGGGAGGGACAGATAAGTAAAAATTCTGATAGGCATATACCCTCCTCAAGCAACCTCCAGAATACCCTGATTTTAAGTAATTTTTATCGATTGCTCTAAACCAGCATTTGTGATGAGAAAACTTGAAATCTTTTTTGGAAATGTTAAAATTAAGTTGAATTAGGAACCCGAATAAAAATTAACTTTAAATTAGGATTATTTATATTAAATATTAATAATTCAATTGCTATGAATAATTATATTATTCTATTATCATGTAAATAGTGCAATACGATAGGTCCACACGAATCAGTGTGAACCACAAAACATCAGTTTTATAATACAAAATATTTTGGATGCGAATAATTGATATCACGAAGACTTAGTGGAAGACATAGCGATACCGCTTGCATCAGTGGTTTCGATAGACATATGATCATTACAGTTATTATTATGCAGTGGTGGCCGCTTTTCTGTTTCAATTGATTGTGGGACAGTTAAAGATATATTGCTCGCAGATCGCCGTAAATCTGTATGGACTTCAGATGTGCTTTGATCGATACACTGATCATCGCACTCAAAATCAATATCATCAGCGATATCTTCGCACACAATGGTTGGCTGACGTGGAATATTGCTTTTGCTTTGCGTCGAACTGTTCGAACCATTTTCGCGTATATGAACGCGTGATAGTCTCGATGATAATTCCTGTGATGAGTCTTGTGAAGAAATTTTGCTCGAAATGTTTGAACCAAAATGATTTACATTACTGGTCATTGTTGATGTCATTTTAGGTTTGGTTAACGAATGATTAGCCAACTCATCAATAATATGATACCTTAGTAGCAGCTTATTTAAACCTCCAATCATATAAACTTATTCGGGACAAAAAACCCTATTGGAAAATTTAATTTTTAACAAATATGAATTCATAAATTATAACTATTGACTATTGTAGATGTTATAGTTTTAAAAAAATTTGAATAAATTAAATAAGTAAATTTTATCAGTATAAGTAACTAATTGGAAATTTTATATTTTTGCTTAATCTCCACTTACATAATGTAGTTGAAAATTATTATTATACAGATGATATTGAAAATACACAGAAAGTTTCATGTGAATTACTATTATTCAATAAGAAATCAATAAACTTACTGTAAAAAAATTTGTAATATCAGCTAAAGTAACGAATATTCGCTATATAGCTGTATATACTTATGTATTTATACATTAAATACTTACGAGTTAAGTATATCTATTATATTATAAATTTCTCTTACCTATTTATCAACTTAATGCGTTAATTTATGTGTTTAATGTGGTTTTGGTCAACTTATATCCAAATAACAAATAAATATTATTTTCACAGTGCAATGAAACGAACAAAAATGTCACAAAACTAAAAGCCAAAAAAGTAGATTCTACTCAAATAGAATATAAACGAACGAATAAGAATATGAGATATTGACAGCGAGAACAGAGAATAAAAATAGTAAAACTTATTTGATGTCTGAGACAGAAAAGTAGAGATTAACTTTTTCTAACAACGAGTAGAATCGATGGTTCAGCGAAGAAAATATATAAATATATAAAGAGAAATCGAGAGAAAAAAGTTTGCAGTGAGTGTTACTTTTTTTCGGAATGACGTCAATTGTGCGTCACATCAATATCAATGACTATCACTTATATGATTATACTCCGTCTACAGTATATTCTATCGTAAAACTCTTGGCAACAAAATGCGAATCCGAGTGAAATCAGTGAGTGATTGACTCAACCAATTCGAAAGTTTAGTGTTTGGTTATACGTTTGCAATGATAGAAAAGCGCAATTAATTGCACTTATATTTAGTATATTTTGTGGAAATGCGTGGTACATTGCGAGCATGAATTGTTAACAAAAACCTTGTTTTTCGTTCTTTTTATATTTAATAATGCATATCAAATTTAGATTCCGTTTATTATTATTTTTGTGTGATTTAACAATAACGCTGTCGTTGTCGTGCACACATACGTTGTGTGATCGCGTATCACATACAGTACTGTATATTTTTTGACACACTACGTATTTTGGTTTACGCACGCATGCATAAAATAAAATTTAATGTAACTGAATCGGCAGATGTATAGTAGAAGTACAAAATTTATTTATTTATGCCCTTCTTCTCCAACAAAGGTAATTTACCAATCATCTATTAATCGTGTTCTTTTACCTCTGGATTTTCAGCTCTTAATTTTAACATAAAAATTCAAACTTTAAAAGTGAAAATGATAAATTTTTTTCGCTATATAATTTATTCGCGGTAACTGAATTTCTGATTCATTTACACATGTAAACGAAGTAAACAAATTAAAAAATAAGGGAGGAAAACTGTTCGGAATTAAGCAACAATTCGTTATTTTTATGGGTTTGTGGAAGTTTAAAAAAATTATGCTTAAGCCGGCAAATTCGTATGCTCCCTGATATTTTCCCTTAATCTATTTTTTTGTGAATGAATCTCATTATAAGAATATTATTGACATAAATATGTGCAGGGTGTCCCAGACTGTGTTGGTCTGGGGGGAGGTTACTTTCCGACTTTTCAAAATTTTTAGGGGGGGGGGTCAAACTACTCGGATTTAAGCGACAATTTTTCTGCCATCGGTCAAAAAAGCATTAAAAAAATTTTTTCCCCCATAGAGATGTCACTTTTCATTTTTTAGGTAGGGGGGTCACCTTTTTGAGAATTCTTGGGGGGGGGGTAACCCCCCTCCAGACCCCCCTCTGGGTCACCCTGAATATGTGTATTTATATAATTGGAAATAGCTTGAGCCTATATAAAATAAAAAAGCTCAAAAAATAAGAAATGATTATGTGAATTGCAGTATATAAAGATTATTATACATTACGCAGGAATATTTACCGTAAAAAATGTCTAATCTGGCAAATTAACAAACAGATTTTATTTAAAACTTCTAAATAAGGATCCAAATTAATTTATCATTAATCTGGCAAAGAATAAAAAACTAGGGATCAATCGAAAGTCCTTAATGGAGGAATACACATTTGAGAATTTGTTTGATTATCTAGAAAAAAAATCAAATTTTTCAATTCAAGAGAAATCGTTAAGTGCAATGATTTATATAATCTAATTTACTTAAAAATAATTAAGGACTTTATAACGGCTTGTTGAGATTTAATACTTCTGTACGTGTATTTGCGGTGTGTTAAGAAAGATAAAATTCCTACTCATTCATTTTTAACGTTTTTATTTTATAAACTTTTCTTAAGTTTCATTTAATTTTGATAAAGACCAGAGGTGCACAACGCTCGAGGAGCGTATAGCGCTCGGTGCTCAATGTTAGAGGCGAGCGTTAGACTTTTACCGAGCGTGAGCGCTGAGCGTTGAGGATCTAGCGTGAGAGCGAGCGCCGAGCAAATATTAAAAATATTTTTTAATATTTTTTCCTGTAATTTCCGTAAATTGAATAAACATATTCGAAAGTTTATAATGTTTTTATATTTCTGAACATTTTTCACTTTAATATATTCATGAAAATTACATTTTTTATTAAAATTTCACAAATATTGACGCTCGGATGACGCTCAGCGCTCCAGCGGGTCACGAACGTGAGCGTCGAGCGTGTGCATCACTGATTAAGACCATTGAAACAATTGAAATCGAGTATCTTGCAGTACAAAACCTAAAAGTTAAATTCTAACCAATAACAAGAAGTAATAGTCAAAACAAGTTATTAAATATTAAAGATCCTATAAAACACTTATTAATTATCAGACCCCGGATATTTGGTTTATTCCCAAATTTGAGAGAAATTCATTATAATCACTAAATTTACAAAAGCAGTGTTTTTTCAACCAAATTTATGATTATAAACAAAAAACAGCGTAATACATGTGTTTTATCAATTTTTATATATTTAAATTTCAATTTGAGTATTTATTGTGCGTGAAAAATATTTATAATTGATTATAATAATTAAAATGCCTAACAGCATAGTCATCTTTGAAATCTAAAATTGATTCAATTTGTATTAAATATTCTTATTATAAAATATAAAAAAGAAGGAAAATTTGTTTTGCACATTTTGTCCAATAATTCTTTGTTTAACCATAAACTTGAATATAGTGCATGAAACACTTAAGAAAATTTCTTAAGATTTAAAACTCTAAAAGAAAACTTTTAGTTGTAAAATATAATACTTTTTTAATGTAAATCATTTTTTATATAACCACCAAATTCTTAAATTTTGGTTTCCAAATAACCACCAAAGTTTGAAATTTTATTCAACCAAATATCCGGGGTCTGTTAATTATAAATTATAATTCGGTAATATAATAATAATTTTAATTTGGAATAAATTTACCACAAAATTTAATATTTTAATAGAGCACATCTCTAGCATTCACATGTTTAATTTATTACCTGATGATAAGATTATGCACTGTAAGAGATACCGTCAAGAATGCTAATGACGCAAACTTTTAATATTTTGCTGCTAAATAAATTATTACTAATAATTTGTTAGTACAGCATAGTACAGCTGATATGATTAGCAAAATAGAATTTCAATTTTGAAAAAGAAAAGTCAGAAAAAATGTTAGTCCATAGTAATTTTTTTACTTAATTTTATATTTTACACAGCATTTAATATTGGCTAGTACTTTAGTTGCAATAAAAATGTGTTAAAAATTATAATAAGCCAAAGTATTATTCAATTAATATAGCAATTAATGATGAGAGAATGCTCATTTTCTCTGAGTTTGAGCTTGATAATGCTGAGCTTAATTTCAAAGCTGGAAGTCTGAGCATAAGCTTAAAAATCTCTCATTTCTTTTGAGCTGAGTTTTAAAAATAAATGTGGCAATAGTCAGTTTAATTGTTGTATACAGCATGGAGTCGTTTTATATTCAATTAAAAATGCTATGTAAATTAGAGGTGGAAAAACTTTGAATATGATTCCCGTCCTGTCCCGTTTAATTTAAGTACTAGTCCTATCCTGTCCCGATTCTATTTTATTTTTATCAATATACAGATGTTAGTTAATCGAAAAAAAAAACATTTTATTCAATTTTCGTTGATAAAAACTAATACTTCTACATAGGTATGTCATTTCACTGAAATTTTTTACTGAGAATGAAAAAAAAATAAAATTCGAAGATGTTTACACAAAATACTTTGATCATTTATAAATTTTAGGGATTAATTAAACGAATTTTACAATCCCGTCACGATTAATCCCGTAAATATTTTCTGAATCCCGATCCTGTCCCGATATTTTTTCCAGGTCTAATACAAATAGCAAAATGCCATAAGTGCTATTTTGAAAATTTATCGACATTTTTCTCGATCCAAAATATTGTGGTTTAAATCAGTTAAAAGTTCGGTTAAAGTGAATATAAGCTAATAATAAATTAACATACCCTAATTCTACGAAGATAGGTTCGGGCTTATACAAAGAAAAAAGTTAAAAATGAAAAATATTTATGCACCGGGCTTATACATGGATTGGGGCTTATCTAAAGAATTTTTATTAAACTTCCAGAAAAGTAATTATCTTAAGAACATTTTAACTGTAAAATGAGTTTATTTATGAAGTTTAAGTTAACATTTATGATTAAAATTTAATGGGGGCTAATACATGGGTATGGGCTTATACTAGGAATTTGTTTATAAAACTATTGAAAAGTTAATAGTGGGCCTATACATGGGGTGGGTTTATATTCGTAAAATTAGGGTAATGCTTTTAGAGTATAGTATATTCAGCCGAAGTAACAGAATTTCTTACAGAAACTACCGAAATAGACTAAGAGTATTCAACAGAAATTATTAAATCATTTGAACCTAAGAGATTAATTAGCACGAGAATAGCAAATAATAATTTTAATTTTAATAGTTAAGTATAACGTTTTAAACAAGTTGAGTAATTCTTTTAGGAATTCTGATATTAAAAAATTCACATAACAAAGTTTGTTGAGCATATGTTTACAATAAACACATTGTTGTATAATAATTTCTGATGAGATTCATCTTATTTTCTACTCATAAAAGTTAAGAACGACTAAATTTTAGTCATGCAAACATTGAAATGTTTAATGTAGACTTCCAAACAGGCCCCCGATTTTTCGGGTCCCGACACTTTTCCTCGGGCCGGGCCGGATTCCAGCTTGAACCTATCGGGCCTAAGTCGGGCCAGGCTTTGAAATTGATTTCTCGGGCCGGATCGGGCTTTGAAATGATTCCAATATATTTTAAAACTTTATCTCTAATTTATTTTTAAATTTAAAAAAAATTCCGAAAGAAATTTCAGTTTTGCTAATTTAATTTAACAGATAAGAGAACACAATTAAAACCTGATAAACTATTATTTTTAGAATCAAATTATGATGATATTAAATAAAACAAAATTTTGATTATATGTTTTTTTATTAGAATCGGGCTCGGGCCGGGTTGAAACTTTCAAAAAAGTCGGGCCCGGATCGGGCCTGACATAACGGGCAGAAATAGGGCTCGGGCTTAAAATTTTTAACGATTTGGGAGTCTAGTTTAATTTATCGATAAATAGATTTAATAAACTTTTTAAAAAAGTATTTAATTAAATCTCAACCGAAAACTTGACCGAATTTTCGCAGTGTTTTTAACCAAAACGACCAAAGGTGCATTATTTTTATCCGAATAATCATATCCTTGTTAAAGAATTGTGTTGATCCCTAAAATTATTTTTAAAATCTTAAAAAGCCTTTAACATAAATTTGATAGTCACAAGCTATAAAAAATCAATGTTGAAAAATTTTAATAATATTTTTATATTATGTAAATAATTTAAAAATAAATGCTATTTTTAGTGCTATTATATTACATTTTTAATCAAGTTATAGCACTAGTTTTATATTTTCTTGTTATTTTTATGTTCTAAAAATTTCTGTACATAATAATTTAAGATTCAAAACCGGATAATCTGAGTTAAAGTTACTAAAGTTTTTAAAAGATAAAGTTAGTAAAACTTTTCATCTTATTAAGGATAAAATTTAAGCTTTTCTTGAAAACTTATAACCTAATTTTCATGTCTATTTAAAACAAAATATACTGCTACAGTAGCGTATTATTAATACTCGTAAATTAAATATAAAACATATTATATGTGTGGAAACATATTTATAGTGATCACATGATACGTTAATTTATACTGTAATGGTCGATATATTTTAATATTTTATTTTGCAAAACATCATCTAATTTATATTAACTGTAAGCTATTTCTCATTAAACAATAAATAAATAGGTTCATATAAATTAATTAATATATAATTAGTTTTAAATGGATACTATTTATTGTTAGTAATCAAACACACGTACAGATATAGATACTTACGAGTTAAGTGTTGGCGTTTGAATTAGTGATAGAAAATTTTTAAATTTTCGAATCCACTTAACATTCCATTGCCGGTACTTTTTTCAATTCTACTAACGTTCCTACTAATTCACTCATTAACGTTTCATTAATAAAAATATAAAATAGTTTAGATAATTTCAAAATTCACACTTTAATTCACTCTTATTTTATAATATATATGTTGCTAAAAAATAATTTGAGGTATTAAGTCAAGTTAAATATATGATTTATAAATATAAAAAATAGAAAAACTAATTTTATTAATGAAAATAATTTGCAAAGATTGTCTGCGGAATATTTAGATAATTTGTTATTTATACAGATTAGTTTTAATTTGTAAATTATTTTTAATAATTATCTGATTATACTTACGAAAAATATTTTTGGACAATTTAACAAAACTCACTAACGTTCCATTACCGGTGCAATTTTCAAATTCCACTAACGTTCCACGTTAATGGAGTTAAATTTTCAATCAATGAATGGAACAAACTATTTTAAGAAAAAAGTTTTACCGTATATTGCTTGCTACTATAACAGTTTCAATGAATAATTACTAACGAGTAAATGAATTGTTCAAGTTTTTATGTTTAACTGAAAACAACAATTTTGTTATAAATATAAAAAGCTGAAATTGTCAATGTTCTACGCTTAAACAAGTTTATTGATAAATGTTATGCCTAATGATGAGAGAAAGCTCAAGCTCAATATAAAGCTCAAATTAAAGATTTAATGAAATTCTTAAGCTCAAAGCTCACCATCTTTTGAGCTTAGATTTTTAAGCTCAAGCTCATGTTTTACCCAACGAGCTTCTTGAACTCTTATAAATAAAGACAAATAATACCATAAAATGTTTCAAATCCCGTATAAATACATCAATTACTATTTTTGCTTTTAAAAAATAATAAAAAAAACTTAAGCTTAATGGCAATTTTTTGAGTTAAAGTAAGTTAAATTTCACTATTGGATATTGATTTTTTAATTTTTTTTGTGAAACTTACGCTCACAGCTAAGCTCAAACCTATTCACAAATAACTAAGCTCAAGCTCAGAAATACATTTTCTTTTCTAAGCTCAGCTCAATTTTTTCTAGTTTTGAGCTTAAGCTCAGTATGTTTAAGCTGAAGCTCAGGAAAAATGAGCTTTCTCTCATCATTAGTTATGCTCATATTGTTACATCATAATCACAATGTGTTCATACAGATTGATTAACTATCCGAAAGCGTTCAGTAATTATAAAAACTGTTAGAGATATTAAAACGGTATCATATTGGCACACTATTTATTTAGAGATGCACATTTTAACCCATTAAATTTTAACTTATCCATTCACCATTTAAAGTTAAAAGTAAAAGTTAAGAATTAAGTAGTGAGTTAATGTAAAAGTTAAACACAATTTCTTATCCATTAAATTAATAATAAAGAGAGGTTAACCGGTTAACTCGTTTTAACTTTTCCCTTTTTATAGAAAATGTAAGTTCGAAACTTTTTCATTTCAAAGTTAATATAGAATTAAAATAAAACTATTTTTATAGTATTAATTTCGATTTTGTAAATTTTAGTTGCAAAATTTAATTTTTTAAATGGTATTTTTCAACCCAAATTTGAAATTTTACTGAATTTTTATAGATGGCGCGAAATCGGAGTTATCTCTAGTTGACATTGTTATTAATCGGTTATAGTTAAAAAATGATAAAAATTAAGGTCTATAGAGTTAAAAATATTGTTTAACTTTCAAGTTTTGTGTTTGACTACGTTTACTATGATTACTCGAAAGCATTTGTGGTAAGAGTGTCGAATTGGTTGCCCAACGGATTCGGTAAAGTGGAGTATTTTTGGAATCCCTGAGTTAAGGGGAGTCCGAAAATGTAGTTCTCGATTTTGGATTTTGCCCCTTTCGGCCATAAAATCGAATTTTCGAGTTAGAGGTTTTTCGGGTTTTTTAGGTCAGCCCAACACTAAAACCCTATGAGTGGGGTATCACTAGATAGGTATTGATGAGACCTATCCATCCATACCATGCATGACTCAATATGATAACCCATTTCTGAAATAAAAAATAAAATGTAAAATATTCAAAAAAAAGTCAATCAGTTGAG
>JAQIXJ010000786.1:0-27301 GCA_034700185.1 Phthiracarus laevigatus | reverse complement strand
GCTTCAACAAAGATTAGAAGTTAACGCGAGAGAGAGAGAGAGAGAGAGAGAGAGAGAGAGAGAGAGAGAGAGAGAGAGAGAGAGGAGAGAGAGAGAGAGAGAGAGAGAGAGAGAATTGAGTTTTGGTACTTCCAAAAAGGAAATAATATTAACGGCACACTTCGAATAGCGTTGATACTATCAACCAGTGTGTGTATGTGTGCGTACGTATGCATAAAAGTAATAAAGTGTCACTTAAAACCAAATTTGCGATTTTTATCTCTCCACTAATAAATTGAGTTAAATCCATAGCCTGATAGTTTTCGCGCGAAAAATTTTCTTAAGCGCCGTTAATTATGATTGACATTTGTGGTCATACATATACATTTGTTATTACTGCGAATGTCATACTCGCTTATATCCAAACATAATGATATTATGCAACCCAACGTTTTATTCAGTTTCTGCATATCTAATCACTTTCACTAAATATATATTTTTTAATTTCTCCGTCGCTAACTTTTGTGCGTCTATTGGATTTCATTAAAATGCGTTTTGACATTTGGTTGCGTTAAATTTAGAAGTTGCAAACTAGCAATATTAGCGAACCATTAAATCAAAACTTTAATTTTATAGTAAGTTAAAGTGCGTGTGTGTGCGTGGTATAAAATTGTATATATTTCGCATTTAAATAAAAATGTAGTTTAGATACTACAGTCGAATACATTTATGCGAATAAATTTATATTCAATGTTATGTTTAGAAGTTATGCGATTAAATATTCATTGTTTATACCGTATTCAAAGTAATTGTATTTCTACTCTCTTTTTCTGGTTTCTATTTTGAAAATAGCATTTTTATTTTAAAGCGCATTTTGATTTTGATTTTTACAGACGTTTCCTGACCTTTAGTATCAAACACTTCTTCTTCAATTAGTTGGTTCAATCGGATCAGTTGTGCGTGTTATGCAAACTTTGGTGTTTGATAGGAAGTGAATTTAGAATATTCTTTCTACCGTAAAACTAAAATTATTCCAAAATGCTATTATAGGTATAAACGAGTGCCCTTTAATGGAAACTCGTTGAAAATAAAAACAAATAAAAATACGGTAAAGATTATGATTGTGATGTCAGAATAACAGAATTTACAGGTATAGTCGGAATTCAGGGCACAGATGCGAAAGTCTAAGATCAACATAAAATCTACATTCAATGTTATCCACCCACACTCATCGGCAACATTTTTTATGATCCACATATTAACTTAGCAGGATATCCGCGGATGATTAATGTAATAATAATTTCGTTATATCATTAAATTATATTTTTCTGCATTTTTATATTAATTTACATGTGCTGTATACAAATGTAATACTGTAACATTTAAGTTATAGTTTTACTAAGCCTTAAGATCACGATACGTAATACGTACACATATGCAGCTATACTCGTATTATAAGTAAAGCGGTTGTTATTGTATACAAGTATAGAGCTGAGCTCGGATGGATTCGGGGGACGCGTGATGATGCTGGGTGGATAAAATTGTATTAATTTTCGGTGAATACTTAGCGTAGGTCTCTAGTAAATATAGTATTACGTAACTATTGTATTTATTGCAAAATAGCAAATAGTGAATAGATTTACTTTTTCTCTCCCTAAATTGACTCTTATTTGTATCCGAGCGTTCTATGTTTTTCTATGATAAAAATATGTTATCCATTAAATAGTGTTTAAAGAAAATTTCAATCACACTCGTCGGTCGAGAGGCGAAGGAATTTTACCAGTTATTAAGGTTTACGATATATCAACTAAAACTTAGTGTTTTATTTTAAAATTTGTGTTGATATTGATTTGTAATTTCAAAGGCAAATCAAAAACTTCTTTAAATCATGATTTACTCGCATTTAATATACAGTGTCTTACAGCGAAAACATATACCGTTATATTATCTTAGTATAAATAAAAACCTAAGTTACGGAAAGCTTACCAAAAATATATTTTTGCCAAATAAGCATTATTTTATCAGTGTTTTTTCTGTATACGAATTTTTTCCATTCCGCCCGACTATTTTTTTTATATATATACAATAAAGTATATTTTTCGTATGGATCGCGAGCGTATACGAGCGTATTCTCTCCGTTATGTTAGCAAACAAAAATTTTAAAATTCAATTCATAAATAAATTTTGCATAATAAAACAAATTCAATGAAACAGGTATACTTTCGAGACAGGAAGCAATGGATATTTTCAAAAAAAGAAAGCTTTTCGAAAAACGTTCAAACAGAATATTATTGCCCAGAATATTATACGAAAAATATTCGTATCCGTCTAAGTATCGTAATAAATATGAAATAAATGTATATAAAAGTATAAATAACCAGCAGCTATACTGCATTTATGAATTTCACTGCTGAAGATTTTCGAAAATCCGTATTTGAAAACCTAATACTATAAAAAAAATCCGACAGTATATCCATGTATACTCTATATCAATACATTGTGAATTCTCCTGTGTTCAACAATAGATTAAAGTGCAATTCAGCGTGGGATAAATAAATCTAATTTTATGCCTCACTTTCGAGTATATATTTCTCGATTAATTCATTATGCAACTATTGTATTTATTGCAAAATAGAAAGCGAAAAAACTTTATATGCAACTTTTATATAGTCTGTAAAATAAATAAAAAAATATTAATCCACCCGTACTGTATTGGCGGATTAAAAACTAGCACTAATCCGTACCAGCGCCCGGGTTGGACCAATTCTCATGTGGTTTAAGTGGCGTATGTAAAGCAGTAATTAATATACTTTTTTGATTTTTCTTATTCGAATATAACCTATGGGGTGTCTGGTCTGGCAGTAACATTTTCTTGCTGTGAGCGACGTACATATAAACCACCATAAACCCTACCCTTTGAAATCATAAGATAAAATGTAAATTTTTATTTTATTTGAAAATGATCTTTGCAAGCGTTTGCATCATAAAATTTTTTATTACACAATTTTTTATTTGAATTCTTCGTCTGCTCATAATTAGGGAAGTGAAAATCGTTAGAAAAAAGGTGCAAAATTGTTTATTACTCGCTTGAAAAATTGCCCAAAAATCGTTTAAAATAAAGTTTGAAAAATTTAAATTTTTAGCTACAAAAATGAATTATAATACTAAGTCATATAATACATTATGTTTTCTTTAGTGAATCGCTTTCTATTGTCCCTAAAAAATGCTTTATATTTCGAAAAAGATATTTCAACATCAACCGATACTAACGGGAAATTTTCTATGATCCATTTTGAAATATTTTCTTCCAAATTGACATTGTCTGAAGTAAATTAAATCTAAATCTGAATTTTTTCTTAATGAGTTTTCATAATCTATTTTTACATTACATAAATGTTGTTTTGAAAACTGAAAAATCGTTTAATATGTCTAAAATCGTTTGATATGTCAAAAATCGTTTATTTCGTTTAATTCGTTTACTTAAATTTTTTAAATTTGAGTCTTAATCGGGTCATTAAATGGTTTTTAATAGAAATGGTTACTATTTTGTTGAATCGTTAATTAACGATTTTCACTTCCCTACTCATAATAAAATATCAATCATAGAATACGCTACAATAATATTTAATAACGTGTTTTTCATAATGAGTTCATTTTGGTTAATAAAATTATTTCTTTATATTTAATAGTTTTTGTTTTGTTCGTTGCGCTAAATAAATAAGACAAATTTAAAAAATAGCAACATTAAACAAACTGCCAGAAAAATGAGCGTGTAATTAATAAAAGTAAAAATTTAGAGAGTATAATATAGTAGGAATGACTGTAATATTTAAACAATATTGCAACTCCTGAGGCAATCTTAATAAAAATTAAAGGTGCCAATGGTTTAAATTTTTTCAAACCAAACCAATCCTTATTTTTACGTTCTTAAACCAGACCAATCCAAACCGTTACAAAAATTAATTATGTAAACCAATCCAAACCATTAAAAACCCATAAACCATTACTGAAACTTTTGTTCTGTGAACAAAGTTTTAAATAAATTTTTTAAAATTACTTAAATTTTAGAATCATATTTTATTGAAGATTTAACGCAATCGAAGGTATTTTAACATTAGAAACGCATTCACTATCAACTCTAATTTTTTAAAATTGATAAATCATGCTTATTAGATAAAGATGACATTTTACTCTAAAAGTAATAATACTATTTTTATGTAAATGGTTTAATGGTTTGAAAATGGTTTTCTTATTTTTAGTAGTTTTAAACCAATCCAAATAAAAATTTAAAATCTTAAACCAAACCAATCAAAACCAAAAATGTTTAAAACCATTAACCAACCAATAAAACCAAACCATTAGCACCTTCAATAAAAATCCATGCTATGAAATACGCAATATTGAATAATAATTTTCAACTCACAAGAACTATTGGATTTGAGATGTCGGTCACACTTTTTCAGAAATAAATCGCGTTTTTAACGATATTTATCATAACAATGGGTTTGCACAAATTTCCGGTCATTATGGAAAACATGCGATTATTTTTGTGGACATAAACTTTACATGACTAAACTGTTGGCTAATTATATTTTGATGTTTACTTTTCGAGATCTGTTATTTTTAAAACAAAAGAATTTCAATTGTTTTGAAGTTAATGCCATCCATGCATATTAGTTTAACCTTTTAGATCTTAATCTTACTGTAATATCAAACTGAGCACATTATGAATGTATAGCTTTTTGTTTTTGTTTTAATACTAAATTTAATTATAAACGCTAATATTTATGTTATACTTAGTTTAATTATAAATTTTTTATTAATATACAAACTTATGTTAAGCAAACGAAAGTCTAGCGTTTTATATTGATTTTTCTACAGCGGATCTGATGGTGATTTTGTTAATATTTATCAAACATCAAATGCAAAACCTGAAAAGTTTTCTTTGATTAATTCAGTTAAACATAATTTTTAAACAGATATAATTTTCATTATAATCATATTATGATAAGACTTTTGTTAACAATAATCAAATCTACCATCAAACTCACAAAAAATATATTCATTTGTTTGACCCAAATTAATATATAATATTTACATTTATTTCTGATTTGTTCTCAGGAAACAGTTTATAGTATTTGGATATTTTTTAACTTAAGTTTATCAGGTCGCGAATGATATTAGAAAACAATTTGGTTGATCGCGTTTACTGTAAAAAATTATTATTATATTTATGCCCGTTATTTATATAACTTATATGTACATAACATCATATATATGCTATGAGAGATCATTTGCTTTCAGAGCTGAAAAACAGTTTTACATTATTGAAATACGTGAATTGTAAAGAAAATTCTTTAATACATAACACATAAACAGTCGCACACATATTCGCAGATTTGAAATATGTCAAAAAATTATTACTTAGTTTAACGCGCTGTTTGACACTTTTTTTAATAAAAAATCTTAAAATTAATCTGAATATGTTTAGCTTGCGATTTCATTTTTAGTTGATTTCGATTGTAAAATTGATTATTCTCTTTTTTCTTTGGCGTAAAATGTAAAAATTGTCAACGATTTTATTTAAAATTTTATTCCCATTCAAACGAAAAAGTTTTGCTAATCTAACAAAATGTTTTACATTTGAAAAGATTTTTGATATTAAAACTTTAATGGAAAATTAAAATATTGTTTAATAAAAACCCCAAATAAAAAAAAATGTTTTCTTTGATTTCAGGTTATTTTAGCGTATGGTTTCGAGTACTGTATAATTCAAAGTGAAAACCCAAACTGAAAACAAATCATCCATCGAGTGAGTGAGAGACTAAACAAATTGGTATAAGCTTAAACTTTCACGTTCTCATACATGTTAGTGTTATTTAAGTTATGTAAAAACGTTACAAACAACGCTTAACTAAAGTGTCTATTATTATCATCAGTTGTAAATAAAACACATAAAAAGAAAGTAGAAAACAAGAATACCCTCTCTCTCTCTCTCTCTCTCTCTCTCTGCCTCTATCATTGATTTTGATGTAAAAATGTTTAGCAACTAACAAGAGATGCACATATGGTACAAAAGCGTTAGAGAGTGAACGAGAAAACGAATGAAAGGATAGCGAAAATTCTGGATACAGAGCGAGAATATAACAGAATTCTGTTGGAGAGATGAACATGTTGTTCGCTAATTGAATGAATCATTACAAATGCAACTAAAGTGCTTACGCTTTACTTTTCTGCTGTCTTTTGTTACACTTTTCCCTATTTTCTTAAATTATTGTAGAGTTTCTCCTAACTCTTATAACTCTGTATATATATTTTTTCGTTGAAAATTCACTTTAATATACGTTATTTATATATATTTACGGATATTATCTTTTGTTCTTAATGTATTTTTGTTGCCATCTAACTATTAATTATTTTATATTTGAAATATAAATCGAGGTTAGAAGTAAAATGCGTGTCCATTATTGTATTGCAATAACCATTCGGTAAACACAAGCACCGCTTTTTTGTATTCGCACAAAACATCAACAATTATTACTCTATTTAAAGAGTTAAAATGAAAGGGAAGTGAAAATCGTTAGAAAAAAAGGTACAAAATCATTAATTCATCGTTTGATAAAACGTCAAAATTCGTTTTAAAAATTTTAATTTTTAGTTAGAAACACTTATATAATACTTTATGTCATCTTTTTTAAATGGCTTTCAATTGTTTCTAAAAAAATGATTTACATTTCAAAAAAATCTTTCAACATTAACAGAAACTAACAAACAAAATTTGTGCATAATTTTTTCTTCCAAATTGACATTGTATGCACTAATTTAAAATCAAATCTGGGCTTTTTTCTAAATAAGTTTTCGAATTTATTAGCATATTCAGTACTTTTTATTAAATGTCTATTTAAAAAATTGAAAAATCATTTGAAATTTCAAAAATCGATTAATTCGTTTATTTAAATTTCATTAATTTTAACTTATTTTTAAAAAAATTTTGTTCAGTGGTAATTATAAATGCTTTTGACATTACGAAAAAAAACTTTTCGCGCTATATTTTTACTTATTAAAAATGATTAAATTAATACTTACATTCAGCGATAACGTTGAACGAAAAACGAGACGATAATTTTAAAATTAAATTAAAATCAGTAATATATATATCGAGACGTATTACTGCGTATACGGCACAGCACCACAAATGATGAATTTAATAGAAATTCAATGAAGCAATTGGTACGACGCGCTAACATAGACTTAGCGAGTTTGATAGAACGTGTGTACCAACGCATCGCAGATATATTGCGAACGTTTGCCGCATGTGTATCAAACACTGTAACACACCCACCAATCCGGTGATAACGTTTGATCTGTAAGTGCGCCAAATTAAGTGAACAATTTTTCTTGTAAATGAATTTTCAAAGTACATTTGTTATTGATTTTGAAACATCAAGTTCATTAGTGATTACGCAATCATAGGTAATTTAAATGTCCATTTCATAGGAGTTAAGTAATTCCGAAATTTAATAAATATTGCAAAATTAAAAATACCATACATATTGGAAAACTGGACGCATATCGTAAATCATAGTACTTTTATGGTCTTTTAGTGAAAAAATTTGCACAATTTTTTCACGAAACCCGATTGAATTAAAATTACCCGCATTGATATTACCCGATGTTCAAACAAATATATCACAAAATGATAATGACTGAAACAATTTCCAGTCAATAATCTCTACCCATGTCTGGTGTTCGGAAATTATTGTTGGAAAAAATTATTGATCGCAATAAATATTATACCCTATGCACATATTTATGACCAAATAGTTTCAAATTACATTATCTGTTGTATTCTGCGCACTATCAGGAAACTAATGCAATAATGATACAAAAAAGCAACAAAAAAAACAAAAAAAAAATGCTATAATAAAACTGTATAAAGCAATATGTATGAGACACAGAATAATAATATAAATGACACTAAATTAAAGGCATAATAATGCGTAACATAAATATCAATACCGCTCCGCATTAAATCTCGCAATCATTAGCCAAAAGCAATAATAAAACTTTTGTGGGTTTTTTTTAAAATAAAGGCCTCATTTATTTTCATTATCAAGAATCTTATAATCAATATTTAATGATTAGTGGCAATAAATGCTTTTTTATCTAATTTTTTTCCGACGAAGTAGCGAGAAATAAATTAATTAATATCGTAAACTAAAATATTATATAATAAGTTAGGGATTAGAATATTTTTATAAACATTATTTTTTAATTTGTTTCAAACGTATAATGAACATATAACTTTAAATACATTTAAATTTCCATATTTATTTAAATATTTGCAAAAACATTTAATTTAAAAAAAGTATAACATTAATTAAACATTTTGCGTTATAATTTAAACTTTTTGGCTATTAAAATAAAAAATATGTATATGTACTCTAATTATTTCGGATTAAAATCTATAGTCTGTTTTCTACCATATATAAGGTTAAGAATTGTTCAATACTAAGCGATTCTCTTCTCGCTGAAGAACGAGAATATTTTGGTGTGAATTATATACTATTCTTACGCATTAACGACTGACATCTAAAACAATTTCTTAATTCACTTTTTGCTCGGAGAAAAACAAAGAATACACGGGTTGTTGTTTTTTTTATTCTCAAAAGAAGCATTCAATAAGACAACTGCTGCAGTGTTTCGAGATTTTCCAAGATATAGAGATTTAGATCAAATTGAATACAATAAAAATTGTTTGTTTTGCTTCTATAAAAAATAAAGTGCGTTTCAAGTGGTTAAGTGACAAATTGAAAATTTTGGATATATATATATAAAAATCCAGACCTCTTTTACTTTACAAATTTATAGATAATTTTTTTAAACAAAACAATAATTTAATCTTTGAATGTTGGGGCACTTTTGTAATTGTTGGTAATTGAAAGACTTCAATTGTATCGAAAAATTAAAAACATATGGCATGCTACGGTGTTAACACTAAACTCAACGTTTGGGTACACCAAAAACAACAATATATTTATGAAGTTTATTTTTTTCAATTTGCTTTAACATAAAAAATTATTGCTGGAATCAATAAAAGCAGATTTCCCCTGATATTTCGAATATTATAAGAATTTTAGGACTTTTTACAGCATCAGCATGTTTTCCAATTCTAACAATAAAGAAATTAATTTAATAAATTCTTAATCTCCATTTAGTTAATTAGCGATGAGTGGGCGGAAATTTTGCAGTGTGTTTGCCTTACTATGCACAGAATAACTAATAGAGAATAAGTAGCGAATAACACTTATAACGTAGATTATTCCAATCTAAAAGTTTAAATATTTTCCTTACTTCCTTAAAATATTTATTATAATGCATTAAAATTATTAAAACATTTTAGAGAGTATTTTAAAGTTCTAAGTATTGATTTTTCATCTGACTGCAAAATTTAATTATATAAGGATTTGAGTTTCTATGTCTGTTCTACTAGTAATCGTTCGCGTTTGCGTGCCTTTGTAATTAAGTCAACCCATACAATACTTATAAATAGGTAATAAGCGCTACAAAAAATCAAAAAATTACAAAACAGTCAAATATCCGCTATAATTGATTTTAGGTGGAAATGGAGAGAAACAATAGATGAACGAAATATTATTTTGTCCTAACGTGGATTAATTAATAATTCTAAAACGACAGAAACTGTAAAATTGATTAAAGTGTGGATTGAAAGGTCTTTTAAAGACCTTTTATCGATACTTAAATCGACTTTGTGTAATGTCGAAATTCGGTTTGGTGTAACTTCCAACAATTCCAACTCAAAAAAGATAGAACTTAGAAAGTTAATATAGGTATCAAATAAAAAGTATATCCGATGTTGAAATCAATAAATAAATCCACTGTTACAGTATTGTACAATGTAGATTTTTATAGTTTAAATAAATTTTTTAGCTCACTTTCTTGAAAAGAGAGCGAGCTTATGGATTTGAGTATGTCCATCCGTCCGTCCGTCCGTGGCGGTGTTCGCACTAGCTCGTCCATTGTATTAAGCACTTATTTTATAATCGTTACTTTTGATATTTTGGAAAAGTTGAGTTTAAATATTAAAGTATTTCTTAAATAACATATAAGCTTAAATGAAACTATAAAAAGTGAGCTCTCTATGAATGTGTCGTTCTTGTTTCACTATAAAATGATGTTTTTGTAATTGGAACACTTTAATTATAGTGAAAATTATGTGAATAGATAATTATTTATAGCGACTGACCAATCATCTTCTTGCAGATATATATACTTTCCACTGTTCAAATTAATGAACATCTATTTCAAGTTATCTAAGCAATATTACCAGATAAATTCAGCGTATCTTGCAATTATTAGATAAATGATGCATATCTTGTAATTATTGATTAAGATTAATTAATATAGTTATGCATCAATACAGATGTAAAATCTCGTTAAATATATTTATTATGATTTAATGATTTGTTATATTTTTTTAACAATCTGTTTGAATTTCTATTTGAGATTAAACAAATAGTGTTCTGCAATATTTACCAAATACAGCAATCAGAGATTTTTTCTTTCATAATGGTTAAACCATTAGTAGAAAGCTCAGGAGTATGAATTGTCTATCTTTTATCAGAATAATGGGAATTAAAATCATGAAAATGTAAAGAAACAAATTAGAAGAATAATAGTTTCCCATGGTTATTATTAATAAATATGATGATATGTGGGACGTACTTTATAATCCACATTTTAATGTAGCTCAACAGTTATTGTATGACATTGTTTATAAATATTTTGACAGTGTTGTGTAACGTTTAAATAGAGAAATGCGGAATCACTATAAGTGGAAATCGGCAAATGAAAATTAATTTAGAAAAAACAAAGAAATTTTTAATAAAATGTATAAGCGGCACAACAATAGTAATAATTATTAAAACAATACTGCAATTCGAACAATGGGTAGAATTTATCCTAATGTTTTGAATTATATTGATAAAATCAAGAATAACAAGCCAAAGTATAAAACGATTTTATTTTATTGAAGATCGGTAGTACTATAGAACAAACAAAACATTTTTATAATGAAATTAATATAATTGATTGGATAATTATAAAAGAATGGCATAAAAAACATGGTTGAAATATCTAGATTCAGTTAGTTATCTTATATTAATGTAATTAAATAATAAATGTTTACATTGAATAAACGCGAACGAACATTATAAAGTGCTAACTTTGATTCAAATATATTTTAATCAGATATATATATATGAATTAGTTTAGAGAATTATAAATAATTGCGTTAATAATATATAATAATTGTTGAGAGAAAACGCCGAGTTTGATTAACCATTTACTAACTAAAACTTATGATGCAATATAATATCTTATGGCCTCTTTGATCTTTTTTTATCTGACTGCAAATTTGTCAGATATACGGATTTACTATTTTCCGTCCGTCCGTATGTGCAAACTTACGTTAATTAAGGGATTTTGATCTTTACTCTAATAAAGTGATTTCATCTACTTCTTATATTAATAAAGGGATTTTCACCTATTTCTTATGCTAATTAAGGGATTTAGACTTATTTCTTATGCTAATTAAGGGATTTTGATCTTTACTATAATAAAGGGACTTAGCAGATTTCTTATGTTAATAAATGGATTTCGACCTACTTCTTATGCTAATTAAAGGATTTGTTCTTTTTACTTTAATTAAGAGATTCCACATTTTTCTTACTTTAATAGACGGGTTTTCAAAATTTGCTTATGCTAATTAAGGTATTTTTGGTCAAAAACGACAAAAATTAGGGTCATTTTTAAAAAAATATTTTCAAAATTGGAATTTATTTGGTCAAAAAATGTTAAAAAAACTCCGTCAAAATAATCAGGAATCTGATAAAAATAACCAAAATTTTGGTTAAAAATAGAGTGGCATATGCCGCTTTTTGTTGAAAAAATAGCAAATTGCAGGCTCAAAATAGCAAAAAACTGGCCAAAATATACAAGGTTTGGCAAAAATGACAAAAATTAAGAATAAAATTTGTGTGGCATATGCAGGTTTATGCCATAAAAATAGTGATATTCATACTCAAAATAGTAAACAAGAGCCGAAAAACTAACCAAAATGGGCAAATTTAAGCTAAAATGACAAAATATGATTAATAATTAAAGTGGGATATGCCGGTTTTTGCTGTAAAATTTTTGACCTCCAGACTCAAAATGGTAAAAATTACCAAAATACCGGACGAAATAATGAAAACTATGCCAAAATAACAAATATTGATTAATAATAAAAGTGGCATATGCCGCTATTTGAAGTAAAAATATGGATTTTAATCTAAAAAAAGTCGCAAAATCTTGTCAAAATAGGGAAAATTCGGCAAAATTTTCAAAACATAAAGTGGCATATGCCACTAATAAGCGATAATAAATTGATTTGTTTTTGATTTCATTTGCTTTTAACATAATGTTTAACTTATTACAGAAAATATAAAATAATCGGAGCGAGCGAATAAGCGAGCGACCTTATACTATCTAAAATTTATAAGCAAAGTCTGATATTATGACCGTATCGATCTTGTTTCATCTTATTTTTAAAAATTTTACAAAATCTTGTTCATAACTTAATTATTTGATGAGTTAATAATAGAAAATAATGAGAAAGAAATTAAATTATTAGTTTTGTTCGAAATTGAGATTTGGAAAGTTATTGCATAATAAATAATAAAAGTTTTATTGAGATAATGAAAATAAATATTTGGCGAAAGCTTGCTAAAATGAATTGTTAACACTACAGTACATCAAATTTATGGCTAAAGTTTGACTCAACAATAAAAGTATTTTTGCTGGAATTTTCATCATTCTTACGAACACAACGAATATCATAAAAAAGTGAAAATGTTTTATCAACTTCTCTCTCTCTCTCTCTCTCTCTTCTCTCTCTCTCTCTCTCTCTCTCTCTCTCTCCTGCATCTCACCCACACGTATATATTTCACTCTCGTTTATTCTCATCATGAATTTAAGAACGAAATAAGAAAATTGTGCAAAAGTTTTTTCTATCACGTAATAATACCTTTGAAAAATGAAGGTATCGCTGGAATGAGAAACGTTTTTTATTCTAATATATAAGAAAATTCTGGCATTTATATATATTTTTTTCTTTCTATATATACAGTATATATCCATTTTCAGTTTGAATTGTATTGTAAAAGCAATCCACTTAAAAAGTTTTGGTCGTTTACTTTTGCATTTTGCTTTCTCGTAAGCACCAACTGGTCTATTGGTCGCTATTTTCCTTCTCAATGTTTACTTCATATATGATATTTTATCTGCGCTTTTTTCAAAAGTGTATATAAGTATTCCGTTACGAATATTTGGTTATATGAAGGGAAAAAAGTTATCATTTATAGGATATTGAAAAAAAAAACATTTTTTAAGCGCACTTAGAAATTGAAAAATTTAATCTTAATATCATTTATATGTTTGCCTAGAAATCTAAACAAGTTTTTCGATAATTGGTATTTCGTTTGCGAATACGCGAAAATTAAAGCATCAATTCTTATTTATTTTAAATTATGTGATAATTTTCGATTATTTTTAAATGCAATTCGTTATATGAGATTCACAGATCGCATGGCCACACAATCAACCAAAAAAAATTCAAGTGTTACTGACACTAATATGTATAATGACAGTTATTTTTGCTACACTCTCCATCGCACGGATCAGACATTTGTCTCATCGCAGTTTTGATAATAACAATACAGTAATTGGGTTTAAAGTTTTCTTGCGATTAATGAAAAGGATAGGATTTTAAAATTTCAAAATAAGTTTTCGTTAACACAATTTTGACATAGTCTATAATAGGTTTTGAGTGCGAAACGATATATAATCTTTAAATAACAGTATATATTTGTGAGTTGCGAACAGTTTGACAGTTTGATCTAATCTAAAGATTCGGACCATACAAAAAAAAGCACAAAACTGCCCGTTTAAGCAAAAAAATGTTGTAACAAACTTATAAAGTTTCTGTATAAAGAGTTCTTAAAGTTTATAAAGCATATCAAATCATGAGATATATTATTTTTCTCTTATTTCGACCCGTTTAACGAAACCATTACAACCCTAAACAAAATATTGAAAAGTTTACAGCTCTCAATCACATCATCAGATCCGTAAATATAAATTTTATAGAGATTTTAAACTCATTTTGTTGCGATGCATTAAATTATACTTTTAAACAACAAATGAAGTAATATATTATTTTGTGCGAAAACTTTAAACTTTGCTTTTTATGTTTAGCTTATGATATATGTGAATAAAATATAAACAATTAGGATTTGAAGTTAATTTCAATTAATCTATTATTACAAAAATATGTAACTATCACACACTTTTAAGTCTGTTATTAGCTCTAACTCATTAATAAAGTGTGATAGTTACATATTTTTGTAATATTAGATTAATTGAAATTAACTTCAAATCCTAAATGTTTATAACTTATCCGTATTGTATTCACACATAAAATTTATATTCTAGGATCTGATGATGTGATTGATTGCAATTATGAAATATTATCCTTTATTCAAAAGGATATGAACAATTGTCCAGTAAGTAAAAAACATTTTATTAAAGAAATTCGAGACAATCGAAATGGATATATTTAATAACTTGTTGTGAACTATTATCCAACCATAACTTTTCTTACATACAGTTCATATTCCTAATGATTTACAGTACACTCAATTAATAATCATAATATTCATGTTACTAATTTCAATGCATGTATATATTGTTAATTATATGATTTATTCATTAGCAGCCATCACTTCATTCCTATTAACAGCGGTTCTGGATTTCTAGTACTGCAACAAACTATAAATTTAGCGACTATTATAACATAAGATTATGAACATATCTTCATAGATAATGCCAGAGCCTATCAGATCAAACACTTTATCGAACTTAAAATGGCCAAAAAATTCGCAATTTAAGCTTATTTGTAAACTATTAAAAATTTAATACATATAAGAATATAGTTTAATTTGTGGAATGCGATCAAACAACTAATTTAATTTAATTACAAACTATTCAAATTTTCTTTTAATTGTTGTTTATTTTGTCTTCGGACTTTCCAGAATAAAATTTTTTAACTCATATCGCTTACAAAGAATTAGTTTAGGAATTTAATCTGTTAGTCAACTTATAATTTGGTCCCCTACAAAGAGGAGAGAGAGAGAAAGAAAGAGAGAGAGAGAGAGAGAGAGAGAAAATAAAATTTATAAAAAAATCCCCAATTCAATATGCGTGTTCCACTCTTGTTTTTTATGTTACTGCCAAGAATCAAAATAAGGATAAATTTATTAATACGATTATTAATTCCTATTAAATTCTATTTTCGTTTCTTGTGTATTCATTAAAGATTTATTAGCCATCGTTTACTTAATATTTTCTCTAAAATATGTTTTCAAAGTTTCATAATGGAAGAAGTTTGATGGCTTATAGATGTTATGCGGCATTATTTCCAAACATTTTAATACCAGAATCCTATTATTCCGGAAAAATCTCAACTATTAGATGATTATACATAAAATACGGTAATAATAACGAATAAGTTCACATGAATAATATATTGGATTGACATTTACAATGCAAATGCTTTTAATTTTATGTTTTATTCGCTTCCCTGGCTATGCGTTCCGATTTCATGGCAACCGAATAATGAAAAAAGTCGAAGAGATAAGCTAATATGTAACTGTTAAATAATCTACTGTACTGTCTCCACAATAATAAACTGTTACAGAATTCAATTTTTTTAAGTCAATACATTTTTCGGTTAAAATTGCTTATTAAAGTAAATATTGTTTAAAAGATAATTAAAAAATTCATTAAATTATTGAAAATAAATCATATAAATTGTTGAATTAGTCAACAAAATATAATTATGATTAATCGAGTTATTTATAATTAAACATATATTCCCATATTATTTAAATTTATGAAAAAAAATTTTAAACAAAATATCGCATACATATTATTAATTAAGCGATTGTACGAATGGCGTGAGTATTGCCTGCAAGAATTTGATTAATTGTAAAACATTCTGAAACATTAACACATCATTATAATGATTTTGATTTACATTAGTTTTTTTAATGATGGTGTTTGTTCCGAATGCAACTCGAATTGTTCGCTTGGGAATTGTTTTGCGTGTGCATGTGTCCCACAATTTTTATCATTTTATTTATCTCATATTTTCAATAAAATATATCCCTAACTCTTTTTTACAAAATATCCATTTTTTTAAAAAATTGCTTTGTTTCAATTAATTTTTCCAGAAAAAAATTGATACATTCCATGATTACAGATAATAGTTTTTGGCTTCTATATATAACTACTTTTAACGGGGTTTTTTTGGTCGTTGAAAGATTAGTCGCAATTTTCAACTAAAAGCTTATATCAAGACTCAAATTGCTATAAATAAGCGATGTCTAGCTGTCAACACTCTCGCAGCTAAACGCTTATCAGATGAAAACAGAAACTCTAATCTTTCGGAATCTCTAACATATAATTTTCGGAGCGAAATTGATTCGCTTTTATAAGACTTGAAATTTTTTGGGGTACATATATCATACTTAATGATACATACATACATATAGTCGCGACATTGAATGAACATGAGCTTTACGCGAGAGACGAAAAAAACCTGAGCGAAACGGGAATCAGTAAAAAAAATAAAAACAATATGGTTTACCATTAACGCTAAGCTAACGAAATAAATAACAATAAACGAGAAAATATATTAAATAATAGATTCAGAAAAAATTTTATTTGAAAAGAAAAACATGGATTTAAAAAAATAAGTTTAGTATTTTTTATTTTAAAATACTTTTCAAATAAGAAATTGTTTTCACTCGAAGTATTTGCTATTTACCGATTTAGTATTTGCTGTTTTCCGTAGAATAAAAAAATAGCAAAATACCATCAATTATAGTTTTTGTTTTAATATCTAAAATACTAAAAAAATCGAATAAACATATTCCGCACTGATTTGCTTATATTAAATCACTATTTGACATCACAGATAAAATCCCAGACTAAGTCTCGAAAGTAATAAAACTTATGTCTACGTAAAGAATTATGTTCAAAAGAACTTAATCCTCAATGCAAATAGAAGTATGAAAACTTATATTATAAATTCAGTTTCGTCGAATCCATTGTCTTGAAAATTTAATATGATAGAACACGAAAATACTAAATACTGTATAAAAATACTTTTATACTCAGATTGATGTAAAAATAATACATCGCAAAAACTCCAAGATTATAAGAAACATTGAAGGTTGCACTTTACAAACTGTTTATCCGTCGAATACTATGACCAAAATGATAGAGTTAGGAACTATAGTTAGTCCCTATATTTAAAACTTTAAGATACTAAGAAAAATGGAAATATTTATTTGTTTGAAGAAGTTTGAGACAAATTCAAAAACTGTTGTCCGAATCCGTACAATTTTTAAAAAATATTAGTTCAGCAAAACAACGATAGAGATCATTTTTAATAACAACTTCATTAATTTTATCCATTAATTCTAATTTTTTACGTAAGTTATTAATTTTTATCTCGTAATTTTATTTTTATTGCGCGCCTAAATGACAATAAATTTATCGTTTAATTAGAACTTTTAATAAAAACAAGATCGACACATTGAGCTTACTCTCTTATCCAGTTTGATTTTAGCTAACATTTATATAAAAATTATTTTAAACAATATTTAGTCTACAGTTTTCTAAAATTTCAAAATTAACTAATATAAAATACGTGCAAAACTAAGTGGTCCAATTAGTGCGGGCACACACACAGACAGACGGACGGACAGTGTTAAAAGCTTGAACTAGCCTTCTCTCTGAGAAAGTGAGCTAAAAATCTCTAACGAAAATTAATATTCCCATGTAATAAAAACTAGAAAAATACTAACGATACAAGTCTTGGATGTAATTAAATTAGATAGAAAATTATTAATAATATAACCAAAGAAAATGTTAATCAATTCAAACCGTAAACTCTTTATATTAACGAAAGAAGTATAACAAATAGCGCACAATTCGCAGGAAAAAAATTCATAATGAGAAAAAGTGTGGATACAGCGAAAAAAAGAAAAAGAAATATCATTAACCAGTACGAGACCCAACAGATACTACTAAAAGCCTTAAGTGCAATAATACATTAAGAAATCCATTTACAACTTTGAATGCTTGACTTATAATACAATTTCCGAAATTGAATGAGAAAATTTGTAAAAAAACTATTATCATTTGTTTGCGTTGCTTTTTAACGAAACTGAGGCACGTTTCGCAACGAAACCTGATAGATCTGGGTGTTTTTTTGGAGATCAAAAGTATATATTTATATTATAGATATATGTATTATAATGCAAATTTATTAATCAATATATTTGTATTAAAATAATTGTTGATTATTCCAATCACTGCATCGTACCGTATCGTTTGCAGTGGATCTGAGATAATAAATGTACCATAAAAAACGGGAAACACGCTATCAATAATAACAATTATTAAATGGATGAAGAAAACATGTGAAAGCGATAAAATGGATCAGCGATTGAGTAACGGCAGAACAGTGTATGGTTTTATTATTTTTGTTTGATCGAGTAAATGGGAGTCACTTCATAAAAAATAAGCATTACTATTTCAAGTATACTAACCATGAAAACCCAATGGCTTTTTTGTAGTGTTCTAATATGAAAAATTTCAATCAGACCACATTTAGCAATCGCTTAAGTATTTTATCGATAAAATATTAATTGTTAGCCAGAAAAAAACGTAACCTATACGCGAGTATCCTTTTTTAGAGAGCATTCGTTAATAAAGTAAACACACTCATAGTTATTTAATTAATAATGGTGCGTATAAATGGAATATAATTTTTTGAATTAAAATAACCATCGAAACATGCGACGATAAACTAGAATACTTGCTTTCATTAACAATTGATTTTAAAAACTCTTCAGTTATTAATCAGTTAATAATAGTCTCAATGAATTGAATTCAAAAAGAATTTCTTTTCTTTAAAGCTGCGAATAAATCGAGACGAAACCAAAATAAGTTTTCGATAATAATTATAAATTTTTGTTACGAATTATTTCGAAGGAGCATTAAAATTGTCAGAAGTATTGTGTCAACGAGTTTAATTTTGTCTTCTAAAAAAATTACGATTAGAATATATTTTCCTTTTTTATGTAATTTTTGGTTTTAAAATTTCGAACCACAAAGACATATAATATATTGTTTTTCTTCATGTTTAGACACCACAACCAAAATAAATTATCATTTCTAAATTATTAGCAGTTCATATATAATCACTTTTGTTATTTGTTTTTGTCCAATAATTCCGTTTTGGTCACAACGCGAATATAAGCGCGCATTTGTTTCGCATACATTCTATTATCGCTGCTGTCAGCTCTGCATTATCCTTTTTCTTACCGCGCACTCTAATCCACTACTCTGTCGCCAATCACTGCCGAATCACAAGCTATTTAATTAATTATTCAATTAATAATAGAAACTATAATTAATGAACTACATATATAAATGTCACATTCAAAGCATACACGTGATCGCATAAATCGTGAACTGATAAGTGAGCCAACATTCGATTACCGTATTTACGTGTTTATATCAAACTTTTTTCTAACTTTTCTAAACTTAGTGTTCCGTTCCGTATAACAAAGTTTTGTTGGCATTGTATACAACTAATAAATTTTTGCGCCTACAATTGTTGTCGACATTTCAAAAATTTAGAAATATGATTTAACTTTAGATTTAAAATAGCTATTTAGTCCTAAATTAAAGTTAAATCATATTTCTAATTACGCGGCTTTATATGAATATTTTTGCTATCTATTATATATTAAATATGCTGACCTAAACATTTAAATAAATATAAACAATATCTGAATCGAGCAAAACTTTGAAATACTTTACGTATCAAATTTAAAGTATAAAAGTGATTGATATAAAACTATATCAGTGCACACATTTGTAAATTACACTGCATTTGGATGTGACGATGCGATTGAGTGCAATCACGAAATATTATCCAATATTCAAATGGTTACGCTATATACTGTCCAGTAAGCATAATTTCAATTACATATTAAATTAAACGGACAGTTCATTATGGATATATTTAATATATATATATAGTCAACATAGCTGTGATTAATGATTGAAAGCGCTAAGTCTATCAATATTAGAGTATATGAAAGCAAAACTGAATAATAATAGATGTTCCCAATCAGTTTTGTAAAAGCGGATCAAAAGTTTTTTTTGTGTCCTAATAATAAAATGTTGAAAGAATTGCATTTTTATCCAATAATAAAGCTGTTAAACGCAACACATTTCCCATTAATTACATGATATTTTGGAGTTATTAAATTGCCAAGTTTTTGTGATTGTAATGGTAAAGTAATAAATGATAATTCAACCGCTAACAAAATAAGATATTCTACAAGTATAATATATAAAAATTTGTATAACACATAAAGTTAGTAAAAAATTTGATTAACTTTAAATGTCTAAATTTTTAAGTCAAACAATATTGTTTAACTATAAAATTATTTTTGTTTAATTTGTCAGTTTAGCTTATTAGGTAGAAATTATTTCTTACTTTATTTAATAATAGGTTAAAATGTTTAGAATAAAATTTACTAAACGTTGAGAACATTAGTTATTTTATTAATTCAATTAAGTTTGTTTTCCTAATTAATTAAACCCTAATACTTTTTAAGTTTCATTTAAAAAAATCAAAAGTTAACTGTATTGTTACGACCAAACATTAAGTAATAGTTCCTGTGGTATACGTGTTACGTGGCTTTTCTAATGCAGTCAATGCTATGCCTGAAATGAGTGTTCATAAATAAAAATTAATATTTATGACATATGTTTCATGATGTACTATTCTCGTCAGTACATTATTTTGACATTCATCGCATTACATAGGCCACAGTGTTCTAGACTGGAATTGGTGGATATTGAGTGGTTACTATATATAGTCATAATGTGATGCTATTGATTATTGAAAACAGGAGTGACATCCACTTACTTTCTTTTCGAAATTAAATCAGAAGAATAAGCTAAAATGTTATTTTCAGTTTGTTGATTTAACTAATTTAAACATTAAAAACTTAATTTTAATAGTTTAATATTAATATATCTTTCTGGTTGTTTTTATCTTAAAACTAAGAATTAAGTTTTTCTGTTAAAATTTAAAATTCGTTAAAATATAGAAAATAGTTTTTTTTCAACTAAAAATCATCAGAAATAAAGTGGACACAAACTTAGAAAAATTTTGAAAAACATTCAATTATTTTAAAAAATGGTAAATATTCCCTAATGTTCACGAAAATTTATTTTCCTCATGGAAAAATTTGCATATTATTTCGACTATGCATTAGATTTTTAAAAAGATTTTAATGCAAATTTTTTTTTGTCAAAAAAGAAAAGTTTTTTAATATCGGTTATGTTAATGTTTACATTCACGCAATAACGCTCGTCTATTAACAATTTAAAACTTTTATTTCACTCACGTTTCCACCAGAGAAAAAAAACCAAATACTTTAATAAATTATAATATTTGTTGCAACGCTATAAAAAAATATGGTGCACACGTATATCGTTAGCGACTTTCTAATACTTTTTCAAAACAAATAAAGAATATGTAGGGACTGGTTGGGTGACTATTTAATTAATAAAAATGACTGATAACAGTGGCACGCATTCGATATTTTATTCCCATTATTCAAAAACAAAACGCTTTCGCCTATTTTCTACAAAAAAATTTGAATAAACTCTTTATAGTTTACGTCAAATAATACATTTAAAATTCAATTCAATATAGACTAATCAGTATATCTATAAAAATAAACAGGAACTGAATACTTGCGTTCATTTCTTGCAATTTTTGAATGCTTAAGTTTGGAAATTTTTTCAACAACCAAAAATAACTTATTATTTATAAAACTTTGCCATAATCTAATTAAAAAAGACTGATAGATTGATGCGAGCTTAGCGTTAATTAAATGAAATCTTCTTTGCTTATAAGCGCGCACAGTATTATATTTTTTTCGGTTAATTGAAGCGAATAAAAATCGTAAATTAACTAAAAATCGTATTATTGTGCAAACACGAGAATAACAACGGCTACTTTATCAATCACTTTTTCTATGGATCGCACGCCCACAACAGAAAATTCGTTTTGAGCGCCGTATAAATCATCAAAAGATTAATTGCCGATCATATAACTAATATTAGATGACCTTTAATTTTTTTTTAAGGCATTGGATGTGTTCCCTCATCTAAATGTAATTATTGGTAGAATATGTTGCAATCCCCATAACTGAATCTAAACTGTCTTCCAGTAATAATAATAATAATAATAATAATACTCTTTCAGATTAAACTTTTTTTATTTCAGATAGTAATACTAGTAATTAATCTTTTTATGGCTTTTAGTTTTTTATCTACCCTTAGTTTTACGATGTTTTTAGAATGTGACCTAAATTTAGCCAAATTTATGATACATAGTAAATATAATAACTTGAGCATAAGGTTTTTTTTCGGTAAACATTCGCGACATAACTGTTTCACGTATACATTACAGTATATTTCAGTTTATTATTACAATACTATTATAGTTTTACGTTTATTAGTTTCGCTTTGGAATTGCAATCTAGGAATTAATTAAGTGATATTTATTGCGAGTAATTAATTTAAATTATATTCATTATATTAGCTTAACTGTACTAAATATAAATTTTTGTTTTGTATCGAATATCTCAATGTCAAGCAGTGTTTATTAGTGAAACGGTATAGACTATATGTAATAATAAGCTTTGGTAATATTTTGATGTACAATCTCGAAATTCCAACAAAAAAAACTAAAATAAACCGATTAATTAATAATAACGAAATGTTAGGAAATATGGGGTACACAAAAATGCATATATACAAACATTTTAACATTTACAAAATGATATCAAGTAAATGAAACATTGAAAATAAATGGCGCCATATAAAGCAGCAATATATTCGAGTTTACCTTAATTTATGTGACAATTGCTTATATTGCGACAAATATCGAATATTTAAAGTCATTTTTCGAAATAGCTTAACACCCACTTGACGTTTTAGAAATATTTAAATAAATTTTTATGAATTTTAGAGTTGTTATTTTCGTTTGAAAAAAACTTTAAAAAATAAAATAATAGTGAACTAAAGAAGTTTACTTTATGATTTCTAAATAGAATTTTCGTGCATTTAGAACGTCATTTTCTTCAATTTATTTTATTAATCTTGTTTTTCTTCAAAACATGTTGCGAACAAAATACTGCAATACGATTCAACATATAAATATGTACACTGATTACCGTAAGTTTCTGTGTATAACGCGCGCGTTATCTAAGGAAAAAAGTTAAATATAAGAAAAAATTAAGAGTGCGCGTTATATAAGGGGTGCGCGTTATCTAAGGTAAATAGTAAAATATGCCTAAAGTTATCGGTGCGCGTTATACATGAGGTGCGCGGTATACACAGAAACTTACGGTAGTACACTGTTCTGCAGCAAAATAACTAAAGACGGATTTGAAATAATTTTTCAATAATATCGCTTTTACAACAAAATTTTAGAAAAATGTTTTTATTCAAAAAAACTTTTTTTTCAATAAAAAACCTAAAAATAAAATTTCATGTTTTCAAAAGTAAGTTCATATTAATTCAATGCATTTTTCGTTTTCAACTCGCTTTATTTCACGACCAAATAAAAAGAATGCGAACATTTATTTTTTCATTACTTTTACATTGCGCTGACGTTCAGTTTTTAAACCCAAATCTCGATGAATGAAAGTATAATAAAATGTTTTCTTTTCGCAAACAAAATTCATCATTAGAGGAAAAAATATAAGCACCGAATAATTTTTTCCGCATAATATCACTGTTGACGGAATGAAAGCGTAATTATCTAACATATCAGCTTCCTTTTCACTAGTTATTCGCAACGTTTTTTTTTTGCTTTTTGAATTCTGTTTTATATTAAGAACTTACTATATAAAGCCTAAATGTCAATACGATAACTTATGTTTCATAATATTTTGGAAACGAAATGTAAACGACTATCAATAACAGTAAAAAAATTTCGAAAATTAGAGATAAGTACAAGAATTCGAAAATTTGAATATTATTAAAAAATAAGATTCGCTCGGAAGCAAATAAATTTCTCAGAATTGATATTAACGTAAGTAAATCCTATTAAAAACACATCCTTTCAAAATATGTATAAAAGCTTACGCTAACGTAAGCTCATTTTTGTTTTTCTAATGAATTTTCATGCAAAATCAAAACATTCTTGATTATCATAATTAAATATTATAGATTAACGCGTACCAAAAATTATTGCGACTAATTAATTGAATAAAATCTCAATTAATTGAAAAATTGTTTTTCTTGCCGAATAATGAATATTTATAAACTTAATCGAAAAGTTTTCGTTATAACTTTAAATGAGATAAGACAATGCATTTTTTTATATTGTTACATAGAAAGACAAATTACTTTACCCGAATGTTTATAACTTTTAATGAATAAAACTTGTTGTTCGCAAAGTCGTTTTAATTAGTAAACTCACATTATCTCTGTACGCGCAAACAATTATTTCATGCAAATAACTTTCTCTACTCGTATAATATATTCATTATTTGCTCGGAATTTTCGAGCGATAACCATAGCCTAACATAATAGGTTACACTGGAAACCAATGATCAAAATTGAACAGAAGTAGACATTGATTTTGGCAGAGAAAAAATCGTGTTGACATATGGTTAAAGGCATTTACTCTTTATTATTATTATTACAAACTTTTAGGTGCACAATAAAAATAACACCTAAATAACTAAAATCTTTTTAATCTAAGTTTTGGGTTTAGTTTTGGGGCAAAAAAGTATTATTTTTGTTTTTCTCGTAAACCTAATAAGTTGAGTATAATAATACTAAATTTATAGATTTTTTCTCTGTGATTCAATTGCAAAATCGCTTGAGATTTAAGTTTTTGGTTTGAGTTCTATTTTTATATACACTAAACAAATAATAATATTATTATCACATCTTAAGTTTTGTAAAAGTTGTGTAAAAGCAAAAAAAAAAGAACGTTCATTTAGCTCTCACTTTTTTATGTGATTTCGCTAAAACATTGATATAAATATTTGGAGGGTTTAATTTTATAAAAATAATTCTATATTTAGAGTCATACAATAACTGACTTATAAAAATCTGATCTTTTAAGAGAGTTTTGATCTTTGTTCAAATCTTATAATGTATGTCATAAATCATACATTATAATTATGTTTTATAAGAGTTATCATCATTAGAGTAAAACCATAGCAACAATAAACTTTGTAATTTTAGAGCATATTATACGCATATATGAGCGTTGGTGCGATTTTTTATAGTACTGTTTATACTGAAATAGCGAACTACAGTTAACAACGCATAATCGCAGTGGCGGATACATTTCCCATTGAATTAAATATAAAAGTGAGTTCTCAGTGGCGGAAAAAAATCGCACCAACATTCATATATGCGTATAATTTGCTCTAAAATTACAAAGTTTATTGATACGTCAAAATGTTATTGTTTTTATAAGCTAACACTCTTAAGTGTATTTCGCCGAATTTTTCGGAACCACTCATTAATTGGTAGAGAACATCGAAAAATATATTACAAAAAGAATTTCGCCAAAAAAGTGAAAGTGGGAGTTGTTGAGGGCTTTTAAGGTTTTTAAGACATGTTTTTATTAAAACTTTAAAAATTAATAACTTTTTAATAGGTTTTAGAGAAGAGTGGCTACTTTTGAAAATTACTTTTTAATTTAATAAAATTTAGATTCCAAAAAATTGATAGCATAGATGGTCTAGAAATGAGTCAAACAGAGGGAGACAAAATATTAGAAACTTAATAACAATTGAACGGGTGGGGGTTTAGGGTGAAAATTCCTCTTAAATCGTTGATAAAATTAATATTGATATGAACTGTGGATTTGTGTCCCTAATATGGTGTGTTTCCGTTGAGGTGAGTGTGGACTGTTGTGTGTGATGACAGCGCGAGAGGTATTACCGTTATGTTGTGTAGACTTTTATAAGTTTGTGATACTCGAGTACAACATGTACTCTATGGTTTTCTGTTCAGTATGCACTTTTAGAGCGCTGCAAGCGTATAAATAAAGTTTTAGGAGAAACTTGTTCGTAGCTATACAAAGTCTATACGGAAATCGTATTTTATTTATTGCTGATTATTAATAATTGATTTTAAATTTTTATAATAAAGTTTGTATCTTGTTGGCATGTGTTTGCGGAGCTTTTTAAAATCATTGTATTTTTTTAATGTAATTCCTGATGGTTTTAGAAGTTTTTCTTTTGAACTTAGAAAGTTTGTATTTAAATTATTTGTTAACCATTTTTTAGAATTTCTATTTAAAATATTAATTTCTTCGAATGTTGTCTCGTGATCATATTTAATAAATATATTTAATGAATTTTTTCGAAATTCGCATTGTTTAATATTAGTAATTTTAAATGGAGTTTTATTAGAAGTTTTCACTGTTTGATCTTTGAAAATAATGATATCACTGTATAATATTTCTCTCGTAAAAACATTTTTTCTTGATTTTTTAATTAGTCGCATACAATGTTTAGGTGTGTACATTACTTTATTTTTAATTTTTTTACTTATACTTGCATGAAATGAGTCACACGACATGTAAGTATGACCAGACTCTAAATACTTTAGAGTTAGTTTTTCAATCTTAATTGATGAATCGTTAATTATTTGCACTAAATTAGAGTATAGTAAATAATTTTTGTTTTCCTTAAAACAATTGTCACTCCATATAATAATATGTTTAGCATTTCGACAAAAATCACTATTAATAAATAATATAAGAATGTTCAAATGTTCAACAGAAGTATTAGATGTTTGTGAGTCATTTAATAAATAACAGAATGCGTTTGAGTTAATACCAATTGTACAAAATGATTGGTTTACAACACTTAATTTTGCACCAAAGTAATTGTCGGCACCTAATGGTAGTACAGGTAAAGATATTACTTTTTGTGCATCTGTTGTAACTACAATCGTATTTTTATTTAAATAAGCTAAATCTCTATCACTATGCATTTTTTCTCTTGATTTTTTAAAACTATTTACATGTTGATTATATAATAAGCATTGTTCACAGTC
>JAQIXJ010000785.1:0-27320 GCA_034700185.1 Phthiracarus laevigatus | reverse complement strand
ATACAAAAAAATTGTCGTTTAAATCCGATGAGTTTTCGACCCCCCCTAAAATTTGAGATTTTCAGAATCTGACCCCCTCTGGCACTTCAGACCTTGGGTAACTATGGTTACAACATAGATGTAGCTCTTATACAATTAATTGTAGCTCAAAATTGATTGAATAAACATATTCGAAAGTTTATAAAAATGGTTTTATATTTATGAACATTTTATACTTTAAGGTATTCATGAAAATTACCTTTTTTTAAAATTTCACATATATTGACGCTCGTATGACGCTCAGCGCTCGAGAGTGCCATGAAAGTGAGCGTCGAGCGTACTCATTTTACCGAGCGTGAGGGCGAGGGTTGAGCGTCAATTTTTTGCCGAGCGCGAGAGTGAGCGCCGAGCGTGTCCATCACTGGTCATGGGTATGGAATCAAGATAATCTTTAAATTTGTATATAATTACAATAATGAATTTTTTAGAGAATCTTAAGCTGAACTTAATACTTTAAGAATACTATTGTCTTAATTAAGCGATATTTATGATTAATTTCTCTGTAAATATTTTTCCTGATTAATTCTAAGATAATATTTTCAATAATTATCTAAGAATTCTCATTTTAGTTTTAAACAAAAACTAGAACGAACATTATAAAGCGCGCACTATGATTCAAATATTTTTTAAGTTAATCGAGATTAGTTTTGTGAATTAGAGAATTAATTGCTTTTACTTAAAGCCAAAAGAACTTATTATATTGTTGGTCAACATTTTTGAAAAAACAATTAGAAAATAAAAATGAATCAAAAAATTTAAAAGTATCAAAAAATTTTAAAAAATAGTCAAAAAAATGTTCACAACAATGTATTTTTACAATAAAAAAGCAAATAAACTTGAATAAAAATTTAAAAAAGCCTCCTATCGTACCAAAATCACTTTATTAATACAAAGAATTAAAAAATGAAAAAAATCTAACAATAAAAAATATTTAAAAAAAGAAAAAAATGAAAACATCTAAAAAACCTAAAAATCAAAAAAAATCTGCAGTAGTAAAGTAAACAGATTAAAAGATAAACAGACATGTCAAATCCAATAGCTGACTTTAAAGTGAACTAAAAACACATTCATGGATCTTTCAGTTTGCGTTAACGTAAATAGAAAGATAACGTACTTGTACCGTACTTTAACACAAATTTAGTGGTTTTAAACTCTTGTTTGCAAGAACTGCCTCTGCGGACAGACACTAGTTTTGTGTTTTATGCTTGCAATCCTCATTAACACTATACGCCAACATGGACACCATTAAATTCACTGCCATCTCTTTTTCCATGCATGAGTACATACACATATTTTTCACATATATGCGGTGTAAATACACTAGGATATGACGGTGAGTTAATTACGGCTAAAGGTTAACATAGAGTTAAGTGCACATTGAAATCAAACCTAACATATGTTACATTTTCAAGTTAAAGTTGTGAAAGAACTACGCGTTAACTCTCTATACAACATAGGGGCTAAAAAAATCCGACATACAGACGGACATAATAAAATCCATAATTAAGACTCGCCTCAAAAGTGAGCTAAAATTTTACAAAAAAAAAATAAATTGGAATGAAAAATTTATCTATAATATAATTAATGTGAATATTTTCGAAGATTAAGCCTCAATTTTTTAAGTTTATTCATTAAGATCAAGTACCGGCAATTAAACAAATCTAAAACATCCATATCCGAGAATTGATTATAATAGGAAATAATATAAAAAAAACTTCACTGAAAGTGCATAATACTACTGATTAATCGCTTATCTTCATTTAGCAGCTTTAACATAAACCATAGCTTGAACTAATTGTTCATTTAAACCCTAATTGATATTTCCTGTTAACAAGTAATTGACCAACAAAACTAACTGAAAAGAGGATAAAGCGTATGACTGACTATCAGATTCCATATCGAAACCTTGAGCACAACGTTTCGCAGTTACTAACATCTTTAAAGATTTTTATTTGTTTCTTATGCTAGATTTATCATATTATCCCTGTTGGTATTATTGCCAAACAGTTTTTGTTGAAAGTCATACAATTTGTTGCCCATAGTGTTAATTTAATTATGTTACGAAATTTTCGTTTATTTTGCATTTTGTGCTTATTATTATTAGTAGGATTAGCGCATACTAAAAGAGGTGGTAAGAAGGAAAAAATTGGGGAAAGTATGTGATTTGTTGATGATATAATAAAGTTTTAGTATGAATAAGTGAATAAAAAGACTTTTACTGAAAGCAAGTTATTTTACAGGTAGATCTATAGGGAATTCTGATAAACGAAATGGTATGTATGAATACAATCAGTATGATTGTATAATTATTACAACTTTATTGCATATATTATAAATGTGTTTAAAAGCAAAACTAAAAAACTAATATTATTAATCAATTTAATCCAACAATATATAACGTGTCTAGTAACAATATAAAACGTTATATGGGCTATAATATCCGTAAACAGGTTATTGATGATTGTTGCAACCGCAGCGTATTAAATAGATAAAAAGGCTTTCATATTCGCGAGGGCTCCTAACCATAGATCGTCTATCAACAACTGATTCTAGCTTTTTTCATTTTTTATGCTTATTATGCGTCAAAAGTTTGCAAAAGTGTACAAATAAGTGTATAATAAAAAATCTTTTATATAAAAACTATAATAAATTTATATAAGACTTTTTATTAGTACACTTATTTGTACACTTTTGCAAACTTTTGACGCCTAATATGCATAAAAAATGAAAAAAGCTAGAATCAGTTGTTGTTAGACGATCTATGCTCCTAACACTAGTATAAACTTATATAGAACTGGCTAACAAAATTTTTATACTTATTTAGTTTTTCAAAAAAAGGATTACCATTTTGGGATAGCATTAGTTTTATCTAACGATACATAGTAAATGCATTGCATTTGTCTATTTATCTAATATTTCCATTGAGACAATGGCACCATTTACATATGAAGTTATGTTAATGTAAATATTTAATTAATTGTAATTTTATCGCTGTTTAGTTGTCATTACCAGAGCTTCAACTTTTCGGAAATCTGACTTTTTTATATTAAACTAAAACTTCCGGAATGCAAAATACATGAACTAAATAACTTATTACAAATAAAACTAAACTAATTAAAATTTTCCAAACATTTTTGTGGATATTTGATGAGTTTTAGGAGGGTTTCTTTTAAAAATCGCATTTTTTTTAATTTGTATCAAAAATCCAAATAAATAACTCAATATCCAATGAGTTTTGCTCCTCTTTTTTGGAGTATCATAATGTAAATATTACTAAAAAAGTTTGGCACACGTTTTAATATTAATTTATTAATTAAAACTTTTCCAAAAAAAATTTCAAAATAAAAACTTCTGAAAAAGTTGAATTGTTGTCTTAATTTCTAGATCTGGCCAAAGTTTTGAAGGTTTAGTTTAGAAAAAGTCGAGTCTGTTTATTATTGATTTTTTATAATTTAATCGATTTGAATTACACTGTAGCACTCATTTTATTGAATTCCATGAAAGATTTAACTAGAAATATTTAATATAAACTATTACAGTATTTTCGTGCATATTTTAATTCAATATTACTTAATTTATTTTGATAGGCGCACAATTAAAATTATTTTTAAAAGTTGAACTAAACTTTTATGATGATTATTTTAATTAAAAGTAAAATTAACAATATAGCCATATTAATTTTTTATTCTTTATAAATTACCAAAATTAATCTAAGTTTTCTACTGTTATGTATACACAATAGGATCGATTTTTGATAGCAATGAATTGGATGAATTATTTGATCTTTTAAATGTTAGCAGAACCGATGTGAAACAAATTGAAAAATACATGAGAAGAGCTGAAAAAGCACTTAAAAACATTCCAGAAGATGAAGATGGAAATATCGATCCGGCGTTTATAGTTAATGAATTTTTTGAAGACCCATTTCCGATAAAAGATTTTAATATATCGGAATCAAGCGGTTTCACGACTACCAATGGACATTTTTCTAACATGGTGTTACACGGATTAAAACAACTTAAAATAAGACACGTCCAACTAAATTTAGGTTACATGAAAATCAATATAGTGATGGATTTACCGACCGTTCGATTAGAAGGACTCTATGATATTAATGGACAGGTTTAGAATTTGAATTTAACGGAAATAGTATTAAATCTTTAATTTTAGGTCACATTTTTCTCATTCTACGGCAACGGAACATTTTGGATGAACGTAACAAATTTAGAAATCGATGCCAGCAGTGCTCTCGATAAAACCGAAAACGGCACGCTTCGAGTCGACTCCATTGAACTAGACGTTCACGCTTCTAACATCAACTTACACTTCGACAACTTGATGGGCGGTGGCAGCTGGTCGAGTGTCACAAATACCATTCTCAATAAGATGAGTGGTTTAATATTTAATAGAGTTAAGCATTCAATGCTAGAAGACGTCACGCATAAGATCAAAGCAATGATTAACAGTCATCTCAATAAATTACCGCTTAATTTTGTGGACGAAAATTCTGCCAGCATTTTCGATGATATGCTCGATCACGCGAAGAAAGCACTAATAGACAAAGGACTTGATCCATTAAAATTGCCACGAATTAAAGAAAAATTTAATTACAATTTATTGTTTCTAGTAATACAGGGCAATATTGAAATATATAATGGATTTTTGTATGGTCTGTCATCATTGGTGAGAACTGGCGATATAATAGCCACGTATGGTAACAACGAAGCCACGTTCGAAATTAGTATGGGATTCACAAATTTAACGGGCGCTTATAAATGGTCCGCTCATTTGATGGGTGAGTGGAACTTATGTAAAGTTGATGATTGCTAATGCAGGCCTATTTATTTCAGGAGGTGGTCCGTCGGGATCGGCATCGCTATCACTGTCATCGATTTCTTGTTATCTAAAGTTGCGTCAAAAGTTTCGGAAGGGAGAGCCACCATCAATCGATGAGTTCAAAGTGGACCAAATAAAGCATTTATGGGTGGATGTGAATGGTTTGGGAACCTGGGATTTTATATTAGAGATGATTATTAATTTAATTTCAAACGCTTTTAAACAATCGCTGGCCAAAGCTATATCGGGACCAGTGAAGCATGCCATTCAAATGGAACTCAACCAATCACCGATAAGCTTATTCTGAATCAATAACAGTATGAATACATAGAAATCTAATAGAAAGTAAAAAATTTAGATTTGATATATAACACACTAAAAGCGTATTTATTTTTAATTATATCTTTCCAGAATAAAATGTTTGTCTCTCTTGTTATTTACGCAAATAAATAGAAATAGAAATTTTTATACAATTTCAGTCACAAAACTTTTTTATTTTTAACTATAGTTTTAGATAATAGATGTTGCTATGTGCGCAGCTTGATGTATGAGTTTCTGTAACTGTTAGTACTGTATTTATAATGTGTTACTTTTTTGTGCAATTTTTTTCTCAAATATTATGTAAAATAAACTCATATTTTTAAAAATACAAATTTTTCAATATTTTTTAATATAATAATTACTATGTTAGTATGACTTTCAATTAGATATAAGATTTCAAAAATTTTCGATGTTATATATTGCAATTATAGTGTTGAGCATACACACTACAATTGAGGGGCATTTACGCTTTTTTAATTTTTATATCAAAAGTTAAGTCATGTTCAATACTTTTTGAATACACTTTCGCAGACTATTGACTCCTAATGAATATATAAAATTAAAAAAGCCTAAATGTCCCTCAATTGCGGAGTGTTTGGTGTTGAGTAGACACTGTTGATAACATTTGGACATACATTAATTATTTAATGAATATGTAATAATGCATTTTTATACGCTATTTTTATTGCACAGGTATATAATCGTTACTATTTTTAGTATCTTATCAAACAACCAATAACTTTATGTTTCCCAAAATTATAGTCTCCCTGTTGAGTATTTGCGTTAAATGTTACATGCTTACACGTTTTTATATTAACCATAAATATTAAACTTTTATGTAAAATTTTTTCTTTTGAATTATTAGAAAAAATTTTTAAAAATTTATTATACTCTTAGGCTTTATTTGATGTGAACCAACGTAAAGAAAATAATTAACTTTTATTCTAATATAATATAAAATGCTTCATTATAAACATTTTTATAGATAGAAGTCCGACTGAGAATAAGGATTCGTTTTATGTCTTTTTATGTTTAATCATTAATTATAATAATGAAAATGATAAAATATCAAGACTATTACTGTAAACGTAATTATTACAAATATCGCATATTACTTATTAGTAATATTATATTTTGTGTGAAACTCGGCTTTAATTTATTGCGTTATATTTTAATTATAAATACTTTACGAGATTAAAATTTTCCAAATATTTTAAAAATGACTTAATTAATTAATGTGATAACACAATAAATCAACTTTTCTCAAACTAGTTTAGTATAACATTATTATGACTAACTACGCATAAATGTTGATTATGATTTAATGAGTAAATTATATGTGATAATTTTCTGTTTTAATAATTGTTAATTCATTTATTACCTGTGCTGATAACGCAACTCAAATTTCTTTTACAAGTGCTTAAAAAACAGTTTTCACATAAACTTAGAAACCGATACTACAGTATTATGAACACCATTATAGAGTAATTAAAAGAAATGACATATTTCAAAGTCAAATATAATAAATGTTTTTTCATTCTTGTATTTTGTGCCATAATTTTTAACAATGGATTTGTTCAACCACTTCATGGTAAATAAAATTTAGCAAGTTTTTAACCACCTCTAACTTTTAAGTAACAGATCGGTATTAAACATTTTTAGATTCACCGCTTACTTATTAACTTATAATTATCTAAACAACATTATTTAGTTAATCCTTGCAGATTATTATATTAGCTATTTATAAATAACTCAGTAGACAATATTATTATTTAATTTTTTGAAATGCTGTTGCAAAGTTTTTTTTCAGAAAATATTAGGCAAAAAATTCCAAAAGCTGTATCAAACAATGATGTTAAAAATCAAAATAAATCATCTCAATTATTAAGTGACGATGAAATTGATAAAGTTTATAATAATTTAGATTCCACCGAAGATTATGATGAAAGCGCAACAGAATCCTCTGAATATTTGAGTGATGTTACGACTATCAAAACGACTATTTCAAACAGCTCGACAGACACAAATGCAAACCCAGTGACATCTACGCCAAACAATGATTTATCTACAGCTACTGCAAAAGAAACAACAAAAAATTTGAGTGACTATACAACTAGTTCTCGATTCACTGAAAGCACTGCTGATGACAATCCAGTGACTTCTACGCCTAATAATGAGTTATCTACTGCTACTGCAAAAGAAACTTCTGAAAGTTTGAGTGACTTTCCAACTAGTTCTCGATTCACTGAAAGCGATACTGACGCGTATACAAGTGATGGAAGCACACAAGTTAGCGTAAGTGACATCACTGAGTCAACTGAATACCAATCTGAATCGACAACAGTAATTATTTCGGAACAAACTACACTTACAACGGAATATGGATGCGTTGTAATAACTGATAGTTCATCCAATAGTTTAAATGATTTTAGTACAAGTGTATTTACCACGCAATTATCTACTGATTTTACAACGGATTTGTCATCGGAAAGCACAGATTTTACTGATGACTCTACCAGTTCGACAGATTTAAATACATTATCAACTAATTTATTGATATCTGAGAACATTTCTACATATGTCGAAAATAATGAAAAACGGACAACTCTTATGTGTATGCCAATAACAGTAACCCATGCAACAGTAACCCCTACAGCTGTAACCCCTCCAACAGTAATCCCTCCAACAGTAACCCATCCAACAGTAACAACCCCTCCAACAGTAATCCCTCCAACAGTAACCCATCCAACAGTAACAACCCCTCCAACAGTAACAACCCCTCCAACATTAACAACCCCTCCAACATTAACAACCCCTCCAACATTAACAACCCCTCCAACATTAACAACCCCTCCAACAACAACAACCCCTCCAACAGTAACCTTTCAAACACCAACAACCCCTCCAACGGTAACAACCCCTCCAACCGTAACAACCCCTCCAACAGTAACAACCCCTCCAACCGTAACAACCCCTCCAACAGTAACCTTTTCAACACCAACAACCCCTCCTACAGTATCCCCTCCAACACCAACAACCTCTCCAACTCCAACAGTAACCCCTCCAACACCAACAACCTCTCCAACTCCAACAGTAACCCCTCCAACACCAACAACCCCTCCAACAGTAAACCCTCCAACACCAACAACTTCTCCAACTCCAACAGTAACCCCAACATTACCAACAACCAATCAAGCATATACCACTACAATGCTAACAACCATTCCTACAACTTCACATCATACAAATGCCACATGCCATACAACAATAACAGTCACTCAAAAACCAATAACTACAACAGACCATATAAATTCTACAGTGACAACAATTACAACAATCAATACTAGTGCTTCTACCATAACAAGCACACAAAAGCCTACTAAGTCGACAACAATATCGAATAATATTACATTTACTGACAGTGAACCAACTAAATTAACATCAACTGAAATCCCTCTTACATATTGTAATTTTGAGGGGAATTATAATGGTAAATACGGCATTATTGAGTGGCCAGCTGTTAAACCTGGTGACACTTCAATTGGTAAGTGTCCCGACAATTATATCGGACATGGAGAGTGGTTTTGTGGTTATGATTCTAAATTTGATATTCGCGGACCAATTGTAAACTGCACTAACTTTTGGTTTCAAAATATATATGATACTGTTATTAATGGTGATATAGAATCCATTGATCACGTTATAGATTATATTACAATGTTAGCACATAATTTAACTAATATTGAACTTATTTATTACGAGGAGATGTATAAAATAATGAGGTGCGTTGAAAAGTTACAGACTCACGCCAATCAGTTGTTGGATACTAGAATCTACATGAACGAATCGCGAATAATAGCTAATAATTTGGTGATGATCTGCAGTATTACGCTATCGAGCAGTAAAGCGTGGCAATACGCTAGTAATAGCCAAAAAAATTTGATATCACAGCAAATTATCTTACAAGTACAATATTCAAGCTTTTCTATGGGCTGTCAGCAAAATGTTTCCACCGTTGAACATGTTTTAGAACCAAATATATTGCTCGAAAGCTTTCAATTTAACAAAGATACAGGTTTTGTTTTCGAAAATAACAGAAGTAAATCATCAATTCTAATACCACCGGATGTTTATATTCAGGCAAATGATTTAATGAACTTTTGTCCAAATGGTACATCGATGGCTACTATTTATGATACTATAAACCAGTATTTAGTCGGCAATTTGTCGGATTCTGAAAGCGTTGCATCAAACATGGTAGCATTTAGTTTCACAAATCAAACACAATCGTATTTACTTAATAATGGCCTGACTGCTAAAATAATGTAATTTTAGTTAATATGACATACGTAGAACTTAATTTATGTTAAGTTAAATTAAGTTAAAAGTTTTCTTAATTTATGAGTTGGGCATTCATTGAAAATTTGAACCGTTAACTATTTAGGGTTGCATTTTAATCAGGTATTAATAGTGATTGTAAAAATAACAGTTCTAAAAAATCTGAAAAGTATCTTTCAATTCTTTAATTTAGAATTTTTTTGTGCAAAAATCAGAGATGTGATTTAGGCTCTTTGGATTTAAGCTACACATTTCAGCATTTGAGTTAGTGAGAAGTTTGAAAATCTTAATATGTTTTCATCCTATATTACATACTATTTAGTAAGTAATTGGGATTCAGACAAATTTTTAAATAAACTCTCATTCATATTTTTGAGTTAGAAGTCGATTTTTAATTTTTTGGTAGAGTCCAAAAAATGTGTATTGCATATTAGGAATTCCCATGAACATAAAAATTTCATGTGATATACTTCTATGTATTAAAGGGAGTTAATAATAAATTAGATCCTAGATGACTCTGGGTTAATTGTAGACGGCTAAAAACACTAATTAAAATAACTTTCAAATTATCAAATAATATAAAACATTTGAATATTGTATAAACATTATATTTAAATTTTTTAATAGATTGGAGCATTACAACAAATTAGAGTTTGGTGATAGAATCAGGTGTTCATACTGGAACTTTAACGACAGTAATTGGAGTACTGATGGCTGTTCGGTAGTTATAAGTGACTCTGATCGTAAAATTACCACATGTCAATGCGATCATTTAACTAACTTTGCGGCTATCATTGATATCAGTGGAAGAGAGAGAAACACGGAGGCAAAATCAATTCTAACAATTATCTGCTGTTCAATCTCATGTATTTGCTTAGTTTTAACTATTCTTATCCTAATGATTCCTAAAAGTTTGCGAAATCGAAGAAATAAAATAACGTGCAACTTAAGTGCTTGCTTATTGGTTGCTAATTTGCTGGTTATTTTTGGAATGGACGCGCTAAGCATTAAGGTAAATGTCGTATAAAAGCTATATCAATTTAACTTGACTGGATTTACATGTCTGATTACAGTGGATATGCAAAACATCGTCAGCGTTATTATTATATTCTCTATTATCCGCTTTTTGTTGGATGCTTCTCGAAGGTTATCATTTATATAAGAAGACTGTTCTCGTATTTTACACGTACGGACGTATGAATAGAACATTACTTTATCTCATTGGATACGGAACTCCTTTAATAATAATTGTCATTTCATTTCTCATTATTTGGTTAAAAGAAAATATATTAACTGATGCATTAATAAGCGATTATTTGTAAGTTTAAATAGTAATCTATTTTGAGTTTAAATCTTACGAGATACGATTTTGCTTTCCTAAATTAGTTAACAATTTTTAAAAGTTACCCCACCTCTCTAGCCCCTCTTAATCAGTAGTTATTAATTTTCAAAGTTTCAGTCGAAATAACACCCCCTTTTTGACATCAAAACTTTAACGGCCCTCCACAAGCCTCCTTTACACCCTCCGCCGAAATTTTTTTCCCTATATGTATAATTCGATGTTCTCTATCAAATAAAAGTGGTTTCATCGAATTCGGCTTAAGACACTCGACAACATTCCCTCGTAAGTATCTTAAGTTTATCAAGAGCTGTTCTTCACCGTTCACGATAAAAAATATAAATAGGCTGTCATGACAAGTAAAAAATAAATAAAATCGGCTGTCATAACCGGTTATATAAAAAATTTCCTAAAAATATGTTTGCAAATTTGATTTTGATTTTGATTTTGATTTTTTATTTAATTTAAATTTGAGTTTTAAGCCAATTTTTACAGTGAAAAATGATTTATTTTATTTCTTTTTCCATTTTCTAGTATTTTTAATCATTTAAAATTATCAAATTATCGTGAAATATTTGATACATTCTTCAGTTATCTATCTTTTGGATACATTTTTTAAAGTTTAATCATAAGCAACTAATTTAATTGTAATTGCAAAATGACGATTATAAAAAAGCATGTTTTCAGAAGTAATTTTTAAGTTTGAATTAGATTATTCTGGTAATTATTGGTATTATGCGTTAATTGACATGTAAATATTTTTAAAAACGGCAGTCATTACCGGTCACCACCGGTCTTATAATCTGTAATAAACAGCTCTAAGTATACCTGAACGAGAAAATGGATATATATTCTGTATATCATATTAAATTAGTAGACAATTCATTGAAAATTTTTAGAAACTTTTACTAATTATTTCTCTTAAAAAAGTTATGTTAAAGTAAATTTTGAATTTTATATTTTTAACATGAACTTAAATCGTTTTCTACAGAATTGTAAAGTTCAAATTCTAAATTATATGTAGAGATACACATTTTAACAGTTAACTTTTGACTTAACGGGATAACCGGTTAAATATTTAAGTTAAAGATTTTGATCTGATTTAAAATTAAAGTTAAGAATTTTTTAACTCAACGGGTTAAGAAGAAATTGCGTGTTAACAGGTTAAATCAGATATCTTTTATTGATTTTTGCTTATAAATTATTATTCACTGTAAAATATATTTCGCATAAACTTATTGTGTTACAAGTATTGCAAACATAAGTAAAATATGTATATTAAAAAAATCATTTATTTACAAATCATTTATTTTTACATTTTATTCTAACATTAGCGGTTGGGATTATTCTGCAAAACTTATTATTATTCATTAATCTTCTTTTTAAAATTATTTTCTTATAAAAATTGGGTGACTTTTAAGTGATAAAATTGAGAATTTTTAAACGAAAAATCATTTGATAAATACCATAAAATTTGCTTAAGTTAAATTGTTGAGTTAACTTAAGTTAAAATTTTCTTAACTGGTCAAAGTTAAGGTTAAACAAGAACGACACATTCACAGAGAGCTCACTTTCTTATAGTTTTATCGAAGCTAATAAGTTATTAAAGAAATAAATTAATATTTAAACTCAAGTTGATGGTATATAAAATACGTGCAAAGTTCGATGGTTGAGCTAGTGCGGACACCGGGACGGACAGACGGACAGACATAGTCAAATCCATAAGCTCGCTCTCTTTTCAAGAAAGTGAGCTAAAAAATATTTTCATAACTGATGAGTAAAACAAATAAAGGTATGTTAGTACAGGTAAAGAAATATTATTTAACATTACCAAATAAACTTATTGAGATTTTAATAAATAGATGCTATTTATTTTAAAAAGAAGCATGATTTTGACGGCATATGTACTTAATATGATAGAGACTGGCAACAGGCGTTTGCATCCTAAGTACATATGTCTTCAAAATCATGCATTTTTTACTAAAGAGCAAACTTTTTCGTAGGTTTATGCATACCAATATATATTAGTTTTTAAACCAAGATGATAAAATGCCAAATACCTTTAATAATATAAGAAATAGCTGAAATCTCTTTATAATAAGACTGCGAACACGAAGACAGACGGACAGACATTGTCAAATCCATAAGCTCGCCTTTTTAAAAAAGTCATCTAAAAAATTCTAATCTAAACAGTCTTACAATATCGTTAAATGTTTGTTTTGCTAACAAACGACAAAAGCCTGGAATATAATGTATATGACTAAATGTATGAAATTTTACTTATAGGTATCAAAATTTAATTCTGATCTGATCTCAAATACTTTGCTCCAAATTAAAATTTCTATTATTCCAATTTCTATGTTGCTCATTAGTGATTGCATTGGTGTTGAGTTGGATTTAAAACTCTACTATAATTTTAGATCAGTTTGCAATCTCGTGAGCTCGCAATCAGTTTATTTTTACAATTCCTAATCTAAAAAATAGCTTCACTGTCAGCTTAGATTTTATTGATCTATGCTTGAATCGAAATTATAATTATTATTATATTAATTCTGCAGAATAATAATCAAAATGATGTAAAAAATTGAAATGGATTCTATTAGTAATTAAATATTAAGTTTGCGGTTATCTGTTTAATAGAGTTCATTAAAAATAAAAAAGTTTAGTTTAGTTGAAATGTAATGTCAGCGCATAACAGGTTGAAAGGATACGTTAGTTAATGTAAGATTTAAATATTTATTTCTTATGAAATGAGTGAACTTGTTTCTAAACGGATAATTGAGGTTAATTAAGGTTGAAGTTGAACGCAAGTGAATGAACTATTTTGGTTATTGATAACGCGTTTGTGTTAGTGTTTGGCATGTAAACCTAAACCCGTACAACCCGTACAGTGAAACAACAGTAACACATAACATATAACATATAACATAACGCATTACAGTTACATAAGCAATTCGTTGGTTGCCTTTCGGGCAACGACCTCATGCTCTTCGACGTCAACTGTGATGACCCGCCTTTTACACTCTCGTCAGTGCAAAGGCAGAGCTCAATACTGAGTTTAAGGTCAGCTCATATTCACGTAAAGCTATAGGTTATTCGTGTCCAGATCACCCATTATAACGATTGCGATCATTGCGACGCAATTTCGCATAAAACGACTCCATTTTCAACTAAAACACGTCTGTTTTTAATTAAATCTGTTGTCCATTTGGTTTCAATTGATTGGGAAAACAATTAGTTTTGTATAACTGTATGTTAAAAACAATATATAGTATTGTTGGGTGTGTTTCGAAATTATTAAAATGTTAATATCGTTAACATCACAAACATCACCGAATGATGAAGAAGTAAAACATCGCGAACCAAACACATCTGCATTCGTTAATCAAAGCGATTTAGGTTTAGGCACGTTATATGTGGCCAAATCAAGGTATGGTATCGTTTCGTTATGTACTGTTAAAGTATATGTAGTTGTAGTTATCATTACATTAGTTATGACCTAAAATGACAACGAAATTCTATAACACCATTAATTCATTGGAATGTCAGCGATTATGACCTCAATTCCAATTATTTTGTTACCACTTTCGCTTAACTTTAAGGAAAGTTTTATGTAATATTCAAATCAAATTAAGGCTAACCTCTATTCAAAGTGTTTACTCGGATGACATGTCATTGATTTCGTTTTATTTTGCCTATTGTCAGGTTGTTGTGGCTGTCAGACAGTGGTCAAGGGTTTACATTAGAATATCCAACCATTTCATTGCATGCTATTTCGCGAGATCTCACCAATTTTCACGATCAGTGTCTATTTCTAATGATTGATGATTCCAACAATTCAAACAATAGTGACACTTCTTCTGGTAAGTTATATAATATATAGTTATTTATTGATTGGTGAGGGAAATAATTCAGAAGGACATATAATCTCTATTATAATCTCTTAATTAATTGTTTTCTTTGGTCAGTATAGCTTTATGACTGTACAACAACTTCAATCAAGAGATGTGACTGTGAACAAAAAAATGCTTCACTTATTACCGTAATTAACTAAACTTAATGCTGATTTTAACCATTTGTTTGCCTTCTGTGTTATTTCTCGACCAAAATTACAAAACTCATATTGATATGTGCTGTCATATATTTATGTGGTTAAGAAGCGAAGCGACTAATTATAAATAAATGACATTCCAATTACATTATTGCTAATCATTTTCGGAGTTATTACAGTGATTAGCTTTAAGTTGATTTTATTCGTTCGATATGGTTAATAAAATAGAAACAGACTCTAACACGTCTATACCAATAAAGTGTGAACCAGAAAGTCCTACAAGTGTTGATGAAAATAGTATTGGCGAACAAGAAACTGAGTTTATTAGTGTACCCACATCTCCCAGCGCTATTGTCGCCATGGGTTTAGATTTTGACAATTCTCCAGACAATTCCGGTTCAGAGTGGATCGGACAGAGTCCTGAAGATGGGGAGAACCGCGACGACTCCCCAACCCCTACAGCTAGCAATAGGATTTCATATTCAAGCGTAAATCTTCACAACGCGGCCCTATTATCAAATGTTGGCGACAAAAAAACAATAGAGTTTTGTGTTGTTTGTGGCGATAAAGCATCGGGAAGACATTACGGTGCAATATCGTGTGAAGGGTGTAAAGGATTTTTTAAGCGTAGCGTTCGAAAGCAGTTAAACTATGTTTGTCGCGCTAATCAAGACTGCGAAGTGACAAAACATCACCGAAATCGTTGTCAATTTTGTAGGCTTCAAAAATGCTTGCAAATGGGAATGAGAGCAGACCATTGTCAACCCGAGCGAAAACCGTTAGCGTTGGAAGGAAGTGCCAGCGCTATTCAAGCCGTAATCTCTGCTGCAACTAATTCATCTCCAATTTCGTTATCTCAACGTTCGTCCCTTTCATACGCTAATTGCAACTCAACCGCGTCTCAAAGACCATTATTGCCCAGAGGCTCATCTTCTGAAATGCCAAATATTTTTGATAATCCGATATCAATTATAGAATCGACGAGTGGTGCTAATGTTTCTGTTGCTAAAAACAATGGTGATTTAACCACATTAGCGAGTGTTGTATCAAACTTTATGGCAAGAGCTGTGGCAGCAATTAATTCGACAAACTCTGGTGATCGACACGAACCAAATAAAGCGTCTTCATTTGTTGATCATAATCCCGGTGCAAGTGATGGCAATGCTGACAAACAAACGTCGAAAGATATTAATAATTTGTCAGACTTAGACCGAAGCAGACATATTATATCAAAAGCCGCTTTTGATATAATGGTAAAAATAGCTTCAGGTTCTAAATCGAATAACGAACATCAATCATTTCTTTTTGGTGCAATGGATTCGACGAGTGGTCAAACTGGTGATAGCGATGATTTGTTTGAAATCGATGGACCACTTCTATCGGACCATCATTTTGTGTTCAATTTGACTCCAATAGCCGGTGCATCGTTTCTATCGCTTCAGTATATATGCGAGTCTGCATCGCGACTATTATTCTTATCAGTTCATTGGGCGCAATCGATTCCTGCTTTTCAATTGATGTCGTTTGACGTGCAGACATCATTAGTTCGTGGCTGTTGGTGCCAATTATTTGTGTTGGGTTTGGCTCAAACATCCCAAGTCATGTCACTCGCCACGATTTTGTCGGCTATTATTACTCATCTTCAAACTACGCTACAACAGGACAAATTATCATTACTTCGCGTCAAACAAGTTACTGACCATATTTGCAAATTACACGATTTCGTAAACTCATTTCAAAAGCTACAGGTCGATGATCACGAATATGCTTATTTGAAATCGATTGTGTTATTTAGTCCAGAAAATGCAGGAATTGGCCAATTGAGCAGTCGTCAAATCGAAAAATTTCAAGATAAATCGGTTCGTGAGCTCAGATATTATATTAGTGAAACGTATTCTAGTGATGAAGCAAACGATCGATTTGCTAAACTAATTCTTCGACTTCTTCCACTTCGCTCTTTACTACCAACCATTACTGAAGAACTGTTCTTTTCTGGACTCATTGGAAGTGTTCAAATAGATAGTATAATTCCTTATATTCTAAAAATGGATGCGAATGATTTTACTAATGAATTTGTGTCTTCGAGTGGACTTCTAAGTAAAGTGAAATCATCGGAAACATCGCCTTCTTCATCAAAATACAACAATTGAATCATTTTAAAAGTTTTTATAGAATATATAAAAAATATTTGCTTTATTTCACTATAAATATGATGTTTTTTGCATTATATTTTACTTAAAATTTTTTCATAATTGAACTTTAAATACTATACATTAACAAATATCTAATACCAGTTGTTTCGCTACTTTCTTATATAAATGTGTTACGTTTAGGTTAATTTTTTTGAATTCTAAAATTTATTGTATAGCAAAGAAATTTGATTAATATTTTACGTTTTAAATATTTACTCGCAAACGCTTTATTCGAAATGAATAAAATAAATATTTTGACAGCTAAATTATTTTTATAAATAATATTTTTGTTTAAAAATGTTTATATTTTTAGGCGAAGATGAATCAGTACACAGTAATGAAATACGATTTGTTCCCGAAGATAAAAGTAATTTGGAAACAATGTTTAAATCGATGTCCGAATGTCAAGTATTACATCCCGACCCCAATGATTCCTTGTCTGATGACGACGAATATTTTGAAGATGAAGTTTATGATGACGCCGAAGATAATGACAATTTACATTCGGATAACGCTTTGAGCGATGAATATGATGTCGAGGTTGCGGAGCAATTGAGAGGTTTACCTCTTACTCAAACATTACTTCAGCCAAATCATGCCAATGGAAGTACTGATGAAACAATGGACACAACTGATCAATTTGAAGACGCAGATGCGGAACCCGATCATTGATTTCTCATTTTTATATTTCTACTTTAATCCATTACATGTGCACAATTCAAAAATTGTGTGAACATGAAAAATAATTTTGCAATTTTGCTTAATCAAAAATATATTAAACCTATTTTCTTAATAGAGGTATTGCCATATTTCACAGAATGTACTCGCATTTAATTAAGGCATTAAAAACATCATTTTAAAACTAAAATAAATAAAAAATTGATTTTTTGCATTAAAACTGATGAATAAATTATGAAAGATAATAATATTTAACATAAGGTAATAATTGATTTTTTAAAATAATAGCAGTCAATTTTTACATCGTTAAAACAAAACTTTAAGCAACTTAAGATGGACCGAAATTTGTTTTATACGCTACTTCTTAGGGGCTCGCTCTCTGTAATCGTCCACTTAATCCCTTTTTAATCTGATTTTAAAACTGATTTTGTTGGGCGAGGTATTGGAACAGAAACGCTTTTTTAATCCATAAAGTGTAACATTGTTTAATAGTGGTTTAAGTGAAGTAAAGAAAATAAATTGTGGTAATTCTAACATATCAATCCTAACGCATAGCCAACAAACTTGTTGAAATGTAAGCTAAATTTAGGAAATTTATAATTTTTTATAATATACAAATCCAAGTTATTTAGTTAAAACGGTTTGATGACGCAGATGTAGGAGTTTAGCGAGTTTAATAATTTATAAGAAATAAATGGACATAGTTTATGCACACGAATGCGATGGTCAATAGTATCGGAATCGTGCGAATGTATAACGTGGAGGGCATCTAATAAAGTATCGTTTGGCTTATACTATATATTCTATGCGCGATTGTACGCTATAAGCTATACGCACTCTATCTATATCTATGGGAAAGTAAACTAATAATATAAGCAGTACTGTAGAAGCAATCAAAACAATACCAAAACTAACTTACGATTATATTATTATTATTATTATTGTTATCCATTCAAATGCGTATACATTTCAATAGAAATATATATTTATTTTCAATGATTTTTAGATAATGATCGATTCAAACACGAATATATTTCAATTTAAATCCCATAATTATTTGTTTTCGTTTCCAACAGAGTGACAGTTATCCGATTTTATTATTTTTGATGAAAATAAAAATGTGAAAACAATAAAACATTAATTGATTGTAAAACCAAAACAATACAAAAATGAGTGAAATAACAAACGTCAAGAATAAACGAAAAAGTAATTTGTTTTTTTGTTGTGATTTTCGTGATTTAAACAAAAATATGATTAATGTATATAATAATAATTGTTTTTGTTTAGTATTATTCGTTAAATTGCCACCAAATACTGGTAAAAGCGTTAGTAAAGCAACGCGTGGTTGTAAGCCATCGCAACATCACGACATTACATATGATCGTCAAATGGTTGTGACGTCGCAGTCATTGTCATCAATCAGTTCATCGCAATCGCACATAAATCACAATAACCATAATAACCACAATAATCACACTCGACGTGCGGTAAAGCACGCGCTTATGCAACAGCAGCGGAGACGCAGAAGAAACACATCTTTCAGTTTGAATTGTAACTCAAATAATAACTCTTATCGCGACAAAGACGCTAATAATATTAACAGTGATTGCTCACAATCGGCGCAAATTACGCAAACTATTGTTAATACTAAGAGTACGGCTGTTAATCCGATAAATGGCGTTTCAGTAAATACGATAAAACAGAGACAATTCGTTAATGATATGAAAAATGAAACCACAAGAACTGAATTCATAGCAAATGTTGACGCATCTGTTAATAAATTACTCGATGGCGTAAAACCGAAACGAAGAGGTAAAGCAAAGTTGAGTCAAGGCTCACAATTAGCAGAGTTAAAGGATGGCAGAGTTGACTTGTCATCTCCAGACTCAATATTAGTGCACACAAACGTGAGATCTCTATTAAATAAGCACACGTTTATTTCTTTGCCACTGTTCTATCAGTACAAATTGGTTCAGATGTTACCTAAGTTTGATCAAGTGGTTACACCCGAAGGATGGATCAAACCTAGTTCTTCATCTCTTAGCAACGAGTTCTTTGCCAAATCTTGTCAATCATGGCTCGAACGTCTTAGTGATTCAAAATTAACTATTGATGCTCAACAGAGAAGAAAAACTGAAGTGGAAAAAGAAAAATGCAAATTAGATCCATGGAAATTGAAAAATTTTGAGCCAATTTGGGGACAAACAATAGAGTCACAAAGAGATGATTCTGACAATGATTACGAGCGAATACCCAAATCAAATATATCCCGTTCACCTCCCATTTCCGTCCATCAAAAAGTATTACACTCTAATAAAGCAATTAAGACATTTCGAAGAGTCAAACCTATATTAAAAAAGAGGAGAACCGCTATCAAAACCACTTTGATTGATATCAATGATGAAATATTGCCTGTAAAAGATGATTCAATTAATTACGACGCAACAGAGCAAGAGGTTATTGTGGATGATTTGTTTGTGGGCACAACTTCGTCAAACGACAATTATGAGAATAATGTATACGTAAAAGAAGTCAAAATTCAAAAAGAGTCCAAAAATGTAGCGATTTCTACTGAACAATTAATTCCTAAAGTTAATACTGTTTTATTACCGCCAACAACCAGTTTTATTAAATCCATGACAAAATTGGAGGGAACGGTCAAAACTGATGAGGAATCGATGAAAACTAAAAGGATAACGCGAAAGAGAAATGCTGCTCCTATTGTGAACGAAGAAGGTATTGACGAAGAACGATCGTTTCTAATATGCAGGCGAGCATTGGAATCGAGCCCTAATAACAAACTATTCTATGTGTCCACACGCAGAAGAATACATACTGTGGATACTTCGGCAAATGCTAATGATTTAAGTGATAATGTTCAGAACGATTTAACGTTAGAAATTCATAACGAAAAGATTGTAAGCAATATTGATGAACCGCAGCAACAGCTGTGCCACAATCCTAACAGCATTTCAAATGTGCCTTCAAGTGATAACAGTGTTAACATATTACCTTTAATTCAGAATAATAAAGTGCGAACAATCCAATATGCGCCTTCTGCTACTCTTATTTCTACAGTGGAAGCCAATGAGTTATTGGTTAATAATAAAAAACAAAAGATTAAAAAGTTAAACTCGGAGCAAAAAAATTCGTGTATAAAAATGAGTGATTCGCCACAAATACGTAACGAAAATAATTCAATTCAATCGATTCAAATGGAAGAAGTTTCGCAAAAAACGCAAACTATATTACGCTTGCCGTGCAAACTTCCCACTGGATTAACTATATTACCTTTAAATGAAGTGCCAGTTATAACAACTTCAAATTCGACACTATCACCACCACAACCACCATCTGCGCAACTTTCTCCCAACTCTTCAGTTTGGATATTACCAGTGTCATCGTCGTCATCATCCACTTCAGGAGACAATACGTTAGTGCGTTGCGAAGCAGTAGCGACCGCTTCCGTGCCACAAATGATTGGCGTTCCGTTTGCAATGACAAGTTCGCAAAATACTAATCAAACGCGACATCACTCGTCTAATATGCAGATCAATTTGTGTGGCGACACGCGATTGCCATCACAAATAACAGTGATTCCAATCGGATCGAGTTCTCGAGAAAACAGCATATCAAGTAGCGTTAACAGTGTGACACAATCTAATTCAGATTTATTGCATGGTCCGTGTAATTTAAAGCCATTAGTGATTTGTAAAAAGTGTGGCGCATATTGTCACGATGATTGCATTGGGCCATCACGTCTTTGTGTGGAATGCTTGGTTCGTTGATTGTCCAATACAGACACTATATCGTGATAATTCGATACCAAATAGAGTACTATATTGTGCTTACCTTTTCATTTCATATTAAGTTAACTGTAGGTTTGGTTTTTTTAATTCGCATTACGTTATGGATAATACGAAAACATTAAATTTTAATTTATTTTTGCTTTTATTAATAGAGAGTTCATATACTTTCGGTAAATTTGTATAATGAATATATGATATTAGTTTGTATATGTTATTAATACTTTTATTGTCATTATGTTATTTACTAGAAAATATTATATATTCTGAATATGAGATGAAATAAAGCAAGAAAATATTTGTGTTGAATATTTTAATTTATTGTATGTGTTTGTAAAATTGAGAAACAGTAAACCAAAAGTATTATAATACTTAACCAGTATCTCGTCTTTAAATTTATTGTTGTCAATTATTTTTCGTGACTTAAATTGATTATATTCCATAAGCAGAAAGGAATTCATCACTCTTTTCAATTTTGGTAAATTATTAGATTTGACATGAAATGATTTTTAAAAATTTATTTTATAAATTCTCATGTTTGTCACCTAAAATTGATAAAATTTCGTAAATTTCAATTAAATTTACTGAATCATTGAATTACTGGACGTTTTTAAAGTTAGAAATTTTCATATTAGAAATCATTATTTGGATTGTTGTCGCGTAACCTATAAATGTTTTCGTAAATTTATTTGATTTTTTCATCACTCGATAATGTGTTTGGAGCAGCTCTTTTAAATGTCTTTAAGTTAATCACAATTAAAAAATCCAAAAAATACAGGTAAAACAAACAAAATGTATTAATAAGCTTATTTTGTGGAAAATTTAAATTTGGCGCTGTTTTTTAGATTGGTTTTCATTATTTTTATTTAATTTGAAAAAACATGTGCATCGAATTTTTATAACTTAAAACTTTATTTCACGATAATAATATAAGCTATAAGCTTAAAATAGCAATAAAATTTAATGGTTTAAACATGTAATTGAGTTAATAATGAGTTAAAGGTAAATGAGTTAATAAAAAATTTCCAATGGGTTATGTTTATGATGTCTAAACTGTGAACATATTTGGCAAATATTGATCACATACTGTATATATACGCGATTATAAGTATGATGAAACTTACTGTATATTTTAGTGAATGATGCACTAATTAGTGATATGTTGAGAAATGATGAAACCAGCGATTAATCCACCATTAATTTATGAACTGTTTCATAAAATATCAACCCTTAAATCACTACAATTAGGTTTTTTAGTAAATTTCAATGCAGTCATTAACTACTCTTATTTATCTGTTAGACATATTAGTCAAATGGATTACAATAATATTAATACTGAAAAAGTAGATAAAAGCGACGATCATATACCGGAACACCTGTTACAACCTGGACAAGCAATTTGGAGATTCAAACACTATTTTTGTTCAATCGAAACTTTAAAGCGTCCTATAACTGAGTTTCATAGAAATCCAAAAAATGATGGGTGGATATGCAAAATAAATTTATTTGAACCAAAACAAGTAGTATTGCGCGGCGAATCTAAATCTAAGAAATCGGCAGAAAATATTGCGTTAGCCAGAGGTCTATTATGGCTTCGAGACAATGGTATGCCTTAATTCTGGTTTTACTGCTCGTTTATTTAAGCGCATATTTTTATTCAATAGAATATTTGGATCAAAAGTTTAATCCTATATTTAGTACACCAAAAGAGAGGCAAAAATTTCTGAAAGATAGATTGTCACCAATAAATATAACGCATATTAGTAGCGATGTAAAAGATGAAATGAAACTATATATTAAAAAATTTGAGGATAAGATTGAGAACTGTATCGATTCGATTATTGAAACATTTAGTCATGAAACGCAAATATGTGACTCAGACTCGGAGAACAAGCATAATAGTGAATTAAATGAAGATTTGTCTAAATTTAACAATATTAATGATAATTCCAGGAATGCTAATCAGTTTGAATTTGATAAAAAAAATCAAATCAATATATTCAATAGCAGACTATTCAAACAGTTGAGCATTGCTTCAATAAATAAAAGAGAAAATCAATTAAAATTGCATTTAAAAGAAAGAGAGTCGAGACTAAAAACGGATAAATCATTCGCACAAATACGCCATAAGTTAAGTGAACTTCCAATCGCTAGTTATCGACAGCATATTTTAAATACAATTGAACAAAATCGTGTGATAGTAATTGCTGGTAACACTGGATGCGGGAAAACAACGCAAATACCGCAGTATATATTTGAAAATGAGATCAATAACGACAGAGGAAGTTTCACAAATATACTGATAACACAACCACGACGTATATCCGCCATTTCAATGTCAGAAAGAGTTGCTCTCGAGTTTGGCGAAGATAATGCCGGCCAATCAATTGGTTATCAGGTTCGTTTCGATCACCAATTTCCAGTTTATGACACGGGTGTTATGCTTTTTTGTTCGGCTGGTATTTTGTTAAGAAAATTGCAATCAAATCCAACATTGAAAGGCGTTAGTCATGTTATAATAGATGAAGTTCATGAACGAGATGTTGTTACTGATTTCTTATTAGTTTTACTAAAACGCATTCTTAATTTAAATCCGAATGTGAAGATTATTTTAATGAGTGCTTCAATGAATGCCAATTTGTTTGTCGATTACTTTGATAATTGTCCTTTAATTGATATTCCTGGTCGTTGTTTCCCTGTAACTCAGTACTATTTGGATGACGTTATGGATCTAATAAAAACAGATTACAGGTCTAACAGGATTTTTGTCAAAAATCCTAAAGTTAATAAGGACTTAGTGGTTGACTTAATTGAATACATTGATCGTCATAAAAGTGATGGCGCCATACTGTGTTTTCTTCCAGGTTGGAGGGAAATTCAAGATATTCTTGATTTGCTTCAACTTTCAAATGAAAACGATTGCCGCTTTAAAGTAATTCCCATACACTCAAAACTTCCTCATTTAATGCAAAAACAGATATTTTCAAAATGTCCCTCTGGTTTGCGTAAAGTAGTTTTAGCCACCAATATTGCGGAGACATCGATCACTATTGATGATGTCGTATATGTTATCGATCCTGGATTAGCAAATGAAATTCATTACAATACAGCATTAAATGTGTCCGCATTTGGCACGCATTGGATATCTAAAGCTAATGGAACGCAAAGAAGTGGTCGCGCAGGAAGAGTTAAAGCAGGCGAATGCTATCGGTTATATACAAAAGATGTGGAACTTAGGCATATGGATGAATACCCAATACCAGAACTGTTGCGAATACCATTGGAAAGCGTGTTAATGCAAGCGAAGTATCATTGCCCGAACGAAAAAGTAAAACAATTCCTATCAGAATTGCCACAATCGCCAACTCGTGCAGCTATAGATAGTGCTATTAAAACGCTCGAATCGATTAATATTTTTGATGATCGCGAAAATCTTACGCCATTAGGAAAGAGTGTTATCAACTTTACAACACATCCGCGATTATCCGTATCTTTAGTTAATTCAGCGATGTTTGGCTGCCTTAATTCTATGTTGAATATTGTTTCGCATTTAAGTGCAACTCGAGAACCATTTCAAGTAATGCCCGATCAAAGAAGTGAGATTCGAAAAATAAAGAAAGAATTTTCTTGTTCGCTGTTGTCTGATCATATTGCGTTAACTCATTTAACTTCTGAATTCGAAAATGTTGTAAATGAATATCATGAATGCAATGCATTCTGTTCCGAACATCTTTTAAGCAGTTTTGCTATGAATACCATATTAGAGTTGAAACGATTGTTTGCTCAACATTTAGAAGAAGCAAAGTTTGTTGAAAAATTCGAATGGAAAAATCTAAAGAGTGGTGTGAACTGTAATTGGCATAACAAACACTTATTAATATCTACATTAATGTCTGGAATGTATCCTAATTTCATAAGAATTTTAAATGGAGAGATTAAAAATGACAAAATTAATCGTAAAAAGCAAGTTATAATCGATGTGAACACTGGGAAAACAGTGAAGTTTGTTACAGATAGTATTTTTAGTGAAAAAGCTTATCTCAACGAATTAGAAAATGAACCTTTAATCACTTATTTTTCAAGTTATTTCTCTAAAGAGTCTAATATGTTGAATATTCGTGATGCTTCTGCCATAACTCCCATTAACTTTATCTTATTTGGCGGCAAAAGATTAAACATTATGAAATTGATTAGTCCTGAAATAAAAGATCACACCATTAATAATGAAATGAAACGATATGAGTGTGTGGTAATGTTGGACAACAACGACTATTTACAATTTAAGATGAATATCGACGATTTGCATTTATTAAAGCATTGGAATTCTATTAAAGCAAAGTTTTTGCAATGGTATGTGATCGACAAATTAGGCTATAATACTAATTTCAGCCAAAATTACATGATATCCAGAGCATTGTTAGATTTTATTTCATTGACTGGTAAAATATTAAAGTAAAATTATGGATTAATAGTTGCGATATATATCATCCATTAATTGTTTTTATATATATGTTCCATCAAAGTTTTATGTGAACAATTATTAATTTCTGTAAATACTTTAAAATGTACTGTTAAAGCTTAAAAGTTTAAAATTAATTTTGAACAATAGGTGTCCAAAATTGATTTATTCTTGTAATCATTAAATTTACTAATATAATAGTTTGTAATATCACAGTTAAAATCAAATAATATGCGCTTATTTATAACTATCGTTCTACAAAAATCAAATTAAACAGTTTTAACACAATCAATCTTATTTATTTTTTAAAATTATTAACGTTTTTCCTGATTTTTACGACATTTAGCTTTAGGTCGTGGATACGATATGTCTATAGACTCTGTGTTATTAAAGAATATCAAATTCTTCTTAAAATTTAATCAGATGTTAAAAGTAGACTAGTAAATCGAAAGCAATTTTGAACCCGAACCCGGTCTGACCCGACAAACTTGGCGGGTACCCGAACCCGACCCGATCATCCATCTTAAGCAAATGTCTATAATTTATAGCAAAAAATACCACATAATTTAAATATTGTAGCAGTTTTACAAATAATAACTGTTATATAGTCATAAATGAAGTTCTATTTTTAAAAATGGCAAAAGTTTTACTGAATTTTTGTTCATATTTTTGTTTTTTAATGAAGTCGGGTTTTGTAATAAAAATTTTAAAATCCGACAAGTTTGAGCCCGAACCCCAGCTCGACCAGACAAATTTGACGGGTGACCCGCCCCGAACCCGACTTTCGGTTACCCGTTTACTAGTCTAGTTTAAAGCTTATAGCGAAATAATTCTATTTAAAGTTATGTGGGGTTTAAAAAATTTCAATATTAAAACTTAAAATATGGAGGGTTTAAAGCGGACTAAAGTTTTTAAGTCAAAAAAGGTGACAAATTCAACTAAAAATTAATATTTTTAAATAATAAGATTAATAATTGGTAAGTACATTAGATATTCCTAATTTAATTAAAATGTTAACACTAAAAGTTAGTTTTAGTTAATTGGTATATACACTAATAGCAGTTGTTTTTCAACTTTATCCTATGCTACTTTACTTTCTTAATTTTTTCTCGACATGTAATATAGTGAATAATAGCTACGCGTGTGAAACATGAACTAAATTTACGCTTTACTTACCAAATACGACTTACCAAATACGACTTACCAAATACGACTTACCAAATACGACTTACCAAATACGACTTACCAAATACGACTTACC
>JAQIXJ010000784.1:0-27364 GCA_034700185.1 Phthiracarus laevigatus | reverse complement strand
TGAGTCTTAATCAAAGTACAAACCAAATGTAAAAATAAATTTTGTATTAAAACGTGATGTATTGTAAAAACCTTTATGAATAACAATGCTTATCCATTTTTCTCTTTCTATTTCACTGAATTGTTTAGATAAAATTTTGGCCAATTCGTTTGCGGTATAATTCGAGTGGAGTTTATCCACAACTAAACCAAGAGCCAAATACTTTTGGTTGTCTGGCAAATCTATTTTGTGAGTTTGCAAAAACTCATCGCTGAATATTTCGTCTACAAAATGAAACTTTTAAAGTCAATCGATGTAAACATTTATGGTTGTTGGTTATATGAGCGTTTTTGTTATAACTAAAAAAGATCCTAAAGTTTAATGATTTTTTAAACCTAAAAACACCACAAAAATGATTTTAAATTTGAATCATTGCGGTAACTGTTTTATACTGTTTTTAATCATTTTCTAAGTTTATATATAGTTTAATAAACTCACTGTTAAAAGAATTTATTGTTGTCTGTTTGTGTTCTGACAATTTTATAGTCTATTGTGTTATAGGGCCAAACCAATTATATTTTTTATATTACTATAACTATCATCACTAGTGTTTCGAAAATTGTTAGAAAATACGATGCAAAAAAGTTTATTAATAGTTAGAAAAAATTGATCAAATCGTTAGAGAAATCGTTAGAAAAAAATTATTGTTTTGAATCCAAAATTTTAAAAAAGCGCAGATCCTTCAAAAACTCATCGGATTAAAACGGCAATATTTCGAGCTTTGTTGCTTATAATTATTTTTCCAGTGAAATACAGGAAAATAAGACCCCACTTAAAACTTATCGGATTTAATCAACAATTTTAACAAATTTAACAAAAATTGAATTCGTAAAAAATTAATAAAATTAGTTAGTTATTTGTCAAACCGTTATAATCGTTAATTAAAATTAACATATTTTGAATTATTTAAGTTAAAAAACAACTTTAGTATAGTTATCAATATGTTTTAGAATGGTTTAAGCAAATCGATAATAAACGATTTCGAATCCCTAATCATCACTTTTAATTCTTCCTATTATACCCATATTATTAATTGTTACATTAAATAAAATAATTAAATTAAAATTAATAAAGTTTATTTTTTATGGCCAATGTGTACGAGATCCAAAAGCAATGTTAAATTCAAAAAATAAAGCAAATATTATTAAATTTGTCCTAAATCGGTCGTAGAATAAGTAAAAATCCCAATTTAGTAACTGAGACCACAAAATGTATATAACTTACAGTTTTATAAACAATATTTTCTTAAAGATTAGACAAGATTAGTCTATAAGCTATAATTTTATATGTATTTTATAAAAAATTAGTTGACTTTTTTATTAAAAAAACTCGAGTAAAAGTGTTCATTTTGATTTTTTGCCACCCCTGTAGATACTTTTATCAGTGTAATTTTTGCCATTTCATCATTTCCTGTTATAAATTTTAATCAAATTAATTATAATTATAAGTTACTAATTTTAGGGATTTTTGTTTTAGTTTTGAATAAGCTTTAAATTTATTTTCTGTCAATAACTCAGATTGAATGTAAAACAAAGGTTTTAAAGAGTTTTTAATCATTTTCTAAGTTCAAATATAATCTATTAAACTCACTGTTCAAAGAATTTATTGTTGGCTGTTCGGTTTGTGTTGTGATATCTTCATAGTCTATTGTGGTAGAGAACCTTTGGCCAAACCAAAAGCCGTACTTATCAGGTGATTCAATTTTAGTAGTTTCCTCGCGTGAACTATCACTTTCAGTTCCTCCTAATTTACCTTTATATCAAACATTTGACGGAATCGTGAGCCAATTGCAGCATTAAATACAAGAAATAAATTAAATTTAATTAAGTTTATTTTTACCTTTCCAATGGATTCGAGATCCTATACCAAAGTTAAGTTCAAGAAATAAAACAAATATTATTAATTTTTTCATTTTTTTTAAACCTAAATTGATCGTTGAATAAGTGAAAAATCGCAATTTAGTAACGGACACTGCAAAATGTATATAACGTCGATACTATTATCAGTGTAATTTTTGCTTTTACAGCATTTCCTGTTATTAATTTTATTCAAATTAGTTTCGACAGTATTTTTATAGCTGATCAATTTATTTTCATTTATCTTAAAAGCAATCCTAAATACCTCTCTAATCTCTCCTAATTGATAGTTATTAATTTTTAAAGTTTAAGCATAAAAAACACCCTTTATTTGACATCAAAACTTAAACCCTCCTCCACAGTAAAACATATTTACAAATAGAAAAAATAATCATTACCATTTGGAACATCAGTAACAGATTTATTTTTTAATGTAATTTAAGATCGCGAAAGTGCGGAAAGCGCAACCTACTAATGTGAATGCTAACCAAAAGTGAAATCAGTATATACAGTTTAATCATATTTACGCTAAACTGCACTCTTTTAAGTTAACAAACTACAGAATTATCGATTGCATATTACAACAATTAGAAAGCCAAGTAAAGTATTTCCAAATTTTTAGTTGGTTTTATATGAATGTTATAAGAATAGAATAAGAATAATCCAGTATATAGACCTTGAATTCTGATTAAGTTGATAAAAAAATTAATGGACCAAAATAATACAAATTTCAAACCTCAATGACAACTAAAATTTATTCAAATTGTAATTTTTACTGAAATTTTAAAATGTACTAATTATATTACAGCACTTTAAAAACTCAACAGTTTCGTTATTCGGACAATTATTTCCGATATCCGAAACTTCTGGTACACTTTTACAAATAGTTTAAGTTCTTAAGTTCCAAAAAAAACATTATCTTATCTTACACTCATAAGCCATAACAATGATTAAATATTTTCAAACTAACTTTTTTTATCAATAAAAATCTTTTTTTTCAAAGTCATTGTATATGACAAGAATTAACGATAGATCAATAAACTTTTAGTTTCTAATATATATTCAGCAGCAAAAAATTCCATTTACTGTATTAGAGTGGTTGATTAAAAAACGCTTTGAACTGAAAATTTTCCATTTCTATCCCAAATATAGTAACAGACTCATCATTTACTTAACAATTAAATTCCAAAACAAACGCTTATTGCAACCTTCAAACCGAAAGTAATTTAGATTTTTTGTTTTTAAAGTAATTGATTTAAATCAATTTTTAATGTTAGAGCTTACGCTTTTAACGATTTGCGTAAATATGTTTGCAGTTTTATATTATTAAAGGTATTGCACCGATTTCTGTTAATAATAAAAGAATATATCATCTAGCCATCATGAAGAGTATATCTGTAATATAAATGTGCATTAACCTAAGAAAAAGTGATCTTTCAATGAATTCAACGTACATATTTTTATGATAAAGGGATTTCACACTTCCGATATTACTAAAGCAGTTTTACACTAAAGAAGGCTTTTTTATAAATATTTATGGTAATCAATGACTAGATAGGACTATTTTTCATGAAATAATCTGATTAAATAAAATTTCTTTTAAGAAGAATTTTCCGTTTTACCAAAATAACGAAATTTTTTCAAATAATTTTAAAGATATAAATTAAATATGCAAAGTTATGGTTGAAAATACCTTTTTATAAAGGCATATGTGGTTTTACCAAAACTTTAATAAATAACTCTTAAATAAAAAAATTTAAATAGCCTATGCCGTTTGGAGCTGACTTGACGAATTTTAAATTTTTGAATCTTATTGCAAAACTAAATTTCATAGATATAAAATTTAAGAATGTGAACGAACCATCAGAGATAGAAATCGACCAAATCTTAATTAAAATTAATATTGTAAAGTCCGGTATTATGACCGTTTCGATCTTGTTTCTATCTAAGCCGATTATATCTTGTAAACCGATATTCATTATTATAGTTTTGCATTAATTTAGATATTATAACTTTAGAACTCTCTAGAAACCACTTCATTATTTAGTAATTGAAGTTCTTGTCTTTCATTATTCTAAAAAAGAATAAACAATGTTATACAATGTTATATGTCTCCTTCAAAGGTCATCATAGAGTGGGCGATTTTACCGATCATATTACGACCTAATTTCTGCGAATAACAAATACGGTATTAGTAACAAAAAACTCATCTTCCAATATAAGGCTAATGTTATTTGTTTATGTCTATCCGTTGTTATTCTATCGAGTTTAACCTTAAATAATCAAAGCTAATTTTAAAATATCGCTATTATTATTTACTCTATTATTAAATTACAGTTTTAGTATGCAAAATTTTGGTTGACTATGCTAATCCTTACGATAAACAAATAATAATTACGAAACATTTCAAATTGTAAACCATTTCTAGTAATTTCAAGTTCAAGAAGTTTGCGTTTTTATCCCTTTAAAACATATATTTTACAATTTTCACGATTTACCGTTAGTTCAATTATTTGGGCTCATACACTATAAAGCGTACATACCCTTTAGTCGCCACAATATAGCCTAATTGGGTAAATACCTGCGTTTATATTATCGCACTTCTACGGTAATTTAGATAACTTTTCGGCGTCTACCAAGTAAGAGCGCAATAAATTAACAGTTTATTTTATTTAACTTTTATTGTTCTGCCAGTTTACTTATCCATTAACTGATGCTTACGGCCGATAGTAAAAAAGCGCCTAAAAAGCAATTAGTTTATTGCCTCTCTCTCCTCCATAAGTTTAGAGGCTGCGGTAATAGTTGCTCAAATATTATTCAAACAACCATATAACTGGGGAAGAAGAAGAACGAAAGCACACTTATAAACAAAATTCTTTTCAATTGTAAAGGAATTCGGCTAAAAAACTTACTGGAAATTAATTTTTTTTCTATTTGGAAAATTGTTCGCGAAACTGGCAAAGAAACTTATATTATGATTTATTACATAGGAAAATAAGATATTATTATTACCGAAGGATTAAGAAAGACTGCGTTACTTTTATAGTATTATGATTAAATACAACCATAATTTTAGAAAATCAACTTGAAATTCACTAATATTTTGATTATTGGTTTTCAAAAATACATTTAGATACATTTTTTATTTTCCAAAATAATTAACGCTGATGTTAGCTGCATATCGATATAATATAGATAGATAGATATGTAATTTAATTGCTCCCGGAAGAGATCTATGCTGTCGTAGGATATCCGATATAACCAAATATCAAAATTGTAATTTACTAATGCGTCAAATATAGTTTAATTAAGCGCGTTGTTATTTGGTTTTGTTGAGTTTTATTTTGGCATTTTTACAGATTATTTGAAAAGTTACACATTTCAAGTTAGCGAAATCATACAATAAATTTCAGTCAAATTGCCATTTCAGGTACCAATAAATAAAATAATCGAATTATTAATGATTCCACTTTTAGTAAATTATTCTGATAAAAATTATTATTTATGAATAGATGCAGAAGGCATTGCCAAATATAGTATCAAATAAAAAAGTGATCTTTGGCTGTGCCTCTCTTCAGGTGAGTTTTGACAGCTTTTATTACAATTTGTTTGCCTATTTCACAACCCTATCATACGACAACCATTCTTTGACAACCAATTTTTTTTATAAACTTACGTTAGAATTCTAGTCTGTAATTGTATACATTTTACAGATTAACTTTTAAAAGTATTTTTCAACAAACATAGGAATACTGAATAAAAACTTTGTATTTGAAAAAACTTCAATTTTCCCAGCATTTGAAAAAAATTAGAAATTTAGCTTAAAGTTTTAAGCCGTAACAAAACGTAAATAAAAAAACTTTTTTCTCTCGCATTTATCCCCAAATATTCTTTTAAATTTTACTATAACAGATGGCAAACAAATTCAATGGTAAAAAGTTTTTTTCAGCGTATTACGTTAACAAAACTAGCTAACTATTACGTGCTGGCGATAGTGGTGTTGTGCAACTAAAAATCCAACGCATGCTCCACTCGAACGCTGTAAACACACACACAAACACAAACTGACAGCCGCTTCAATAAATGTTTCAAAAGAGTGACTACTCAAATATACGCGAGAGCACCAGAGTGTGTGCGTTTAATATATTTATATTTGTGCGAGTGTGTTGTGTACTTTTGTATGAGCAAGAAAAAAGTTTTTTTCTTCACCAAAAAAAACCATAAAGTATCCCACAATCACTTTTTAGTGTTTCTTTTTGGGTGTATGTGAGTGACTGGTTTGCCACACTTGCACCAAAATTTTTTTTAAATAGTGGTTAATCGCAAATTAACTTTAAATAATTTTTCTGGTCATCACAACTTTGATTCTTCACGTGCGTGTTCCGTCAAAAAAAAACTTTTTACGAAAAGGACGAGAAGAAAACAAAACTTTTCGCACACGGATTTGTTTCGAAAAACTTTTTCGCGTTGATTAACTTTTGTCTAACTAAAAACATTCAGGAATGGCAATCCATTAAAGCGTACGCGAAAGATTATATATGACTGGCTAACACGCGATGTGCGACACACCAAACCGTAGCCGTAATACTAATCCACAGAACTAATATAACAGATAAATCTCGATACAACAACAACCAACCAATACTGCAGCATTTACAGTGTTGTTTGTGCACACGCTTTTGTTCCACTCGAATACGAACGACAGTCATAATAAAACTAATAACGCAGGTATAATAAAACATTTATTATACGCATCTTGCAAACGGAATTGTTACGAAATTTTAGTTATATATATATATTGTATCGCGTAATTGTATTGTTGTTTTGGTTACGCTGCTGGATGTGCGCGCCAACCACGCATTGGTGACAATTCGGTCTGCGCTGGTTGTGACCAAACACAGTAACACATATACGAAGACGTTGACCCGAACTTCTCTCTCTCTCTCTCTCTCTCTCTCTCTCTCTCTCTCCGCCAAAAGAGAGACTCACCACTCACGCCCACCGGTGTATATAACAACTACTGAAGTAAGTATTATGCTATAAGTGCCAACAACTTTAAGTGTTGCGGTGGTGAGAGAGCGATAGAGGAAAATGCGGATTTTTTTTATTATTATTGTTATTATTAAGTTAATATATTAACGAGTAAGTTATAAGTGCTTAACTGACTATATTCGCGATTTGTTTTTTCTGGTGGTGCGTGTATTTTATTATATTGATTTTTGTTTTAAGTAATTTGTTGTTGTCGTTGTTGTTGTTGCTTAACTAAAATTTTTCAACAAACTTTTAATTCATCGAATTCGCGATTATGTTGAACGAGAAAAATATAATATCTCTATGATTATTTTCCACACACACATTGAAAACATCTCGAAACTTCTCGAAACCGTGAATCGAACAAAAAACTTTTCCAACGAAAACCAAAAGATAATATTTAATAATCCGATTTCTCCGCTGGCAAAACAAAATTAAAAACTAACCATACAGTCTTTCAGTTTCTAAAGTCCTGCCGATAAGCGCCGTATCTATAATCCGTGCGTATATAAATACACTACTATTGATAAAAACACTCTTCAAAATTCTATCCTTTTATTTTGCTTGTTTCAAGAGTAGCGATGAGATATACAGTATATTTTTTAAGGAAGAAAAGGGATATAAACAGTTAAAGTGTTATAGTTATTATTGCATGCGCTCAGTAGTAGTATGATCAGCAACTACTGCAAAGAAATACTTATCAAAGCTGGTTAATGACTTTTCACAAGGTGCTCGCTTAGGGTGATCCAAGGTCGCGCATAAATCCTATTGGGATGGTTACGCAACTAGAGTGTAATCGGCGACTATTTTTTAAGCAATATATCGTTGTGTCATTCGTCGTGTACAGAAGTGAGAATTATATATAAAATTGTAATTACGGTACAGTATAATGCTTTCAGCATGTACTTTATTTTTAAAGCATTCATCGGTTTTGAGATTTTGTTTGTGGATTTTTTTAAAAATATGTATTTTGAGTTTAGCTAAATTTTCAAGCTACAAAGTGTTAACCTCGCTAACACTAGGGGTTTCAATACATTTCTTATCTATTGTTATTAAAACATTTATGACGTACATAAATTTCAAAATTAATCACTGGTTTGCGAGGATTGAACTATTTTAGTTTAAACTCTGTGCACTTAACTTATTTCATCAGGGAAAACGACGCATTTAAATGAATTTAAACTTAATTTTTGCACAATTCACATGTTTATTCAATTTTGTTATAATTATTACCGTCAAAAAGAAAACTAGAGATAAGATTTTGAAATATGGTGTTTTAAAGTGAAAATAATTCGCGTTCAAAAAAGCACTACAGTGCACTTCTATTGAACTTTGTACCGCTGTGAGAAAGAAAGCGAGAGAGACGTACAGTATTTAGCTTACGTTGCTGTTGGCAAAGTCGAGCTTTGCTTTCACTTTCTATTATGCACTTTACTCTCCGTACTCGCATATGACTGCCAAAAAGACTTTCAGTTTCGTTTTTCACTAATGGCAAGAAAATTGCAGGAAACTTATATATACACACACACAGAGAGAGCGAGAGAGAAAGATAAGAAACATGTGTTACTATTGTTAACACGCCGGTAATTATTATGTATTCATTGCGCTGTTTGTGGTGCTTTTTTCTGTCACACAAAACTGGAGAAAATTCCAGCGGCCAGTAGTCAGTGGCGGGGCAGTGCCAGGTGGTGTGGTGTGTGCATTGGTGTGCACACTAAGACTACCACTGACGGCGATACACACATCCACATGCACTAAATTGATAGTCATGTCCCATCAAATATTTTCTTTCTTTTTGCTGCCATTCTCTCTCGTTTTCTCTTTCTACTTATTTCTCTCTTTTTTCTTTTCTTATTTTTCTTTCTCCAGTTTCTTTCAATTCTCTGTTCTCGGCATTGCGTTTTAGCATCATTCCCTCTCTCTCTATCTCTCTCACACACTCTCTTAGCCTCTCTCTCTCTCTCTCTTTACACTGGCAAAACTGACAGATATGTCAAATTTGTGTGTTTGTATGTACGTTCGCTTACTTTTCTTCTTCTTCTTTTGCCGCTGCTTTATATGCAACATTTAGATAATATATTGACCCCTGTGTTGATAATCTTATTTTTCTTAATTCTATATTCGAAGCGAAATCTGCTATCGATTTTTTTTGTTCGTCGCTACAAAGAAATCAAACCTTATTTTCCCGTTGCCAATCGAATATAATCCAACGCGTAATCTAATATTTTATTAATTATCGGTGCGTTTGTGTGTGTATATATGTGAGAGAGAAATACAAAGAGAGAGGTGATGATGCCATTAACATTTGAATGAAAAACTATTATTTAGTTTTTTTGTTTGTTTATTATGTATTGTCTTTGTTAACGATTTTTTTCTACCTCTTTAAACTTTAACTTTGACAGAATTTTTATTTATTTACTCGCGTAGAGTAAGAGGAAAAACGCATAAAAGCTATTTGTTTTAATAGAAGAAACTAAGCTTTAAAAATATATATATATAATGATAAAAATCTAAAATGTTTTTGAGCAAATACTCTATTGTTTATACTTTTAGGGTACGCGACACATGACAATCTATTTGTTTAATAGCATTTTATCGGATACAAACACAGCAAAAAACTTTATTTTTCTTTTCGCAATATTTCGCTAATATACACGTAAAACAACGAAAATATAAGATATCCGGTGCGCAAACATTGTTTTCCAATCATTTTTCTACCGAATAATGTTAAATGCTATTTGCAATAACAACAACAACAAAATAAGAAAATAATTTACAAAACACAGTCGTCGGTTACAGTATATTCAATAAAAAAGTTCATTTATAGCGCGCGCGTTACGCACAATGGCTTTGGGATCTATTTTTAATACGAAATTAGAAAATACTGGAATACTGGTGTACTCGAGTGCGTCCCGGAATGGCCTCTTCCAGCACACAGGCCGTAACACATATGATTTCTTTCTCTCAATTCCGGGAATGTCACGGTCATTCCGATTATACACTTGCACAAACTACCGCGTTTTAATGCTACTTAGAAAATGTTAGAGAGCGAAGCGAAATGCCGTTTTCCCGTTTCTTTTTTGCTTCTGCTGGTTGCCAGTATGAGCTATTAAATTACGCAGCAAACAAATTAAATGGGTGTTCGAATATATATATATTTATCGGGAAGCGAGCGTTCGCACACAAAAACTTGATAATGGTTTACTTTATAAACGAGAAATAATAATAATATTTTCTGTTAAAGGTTTTTCGAAGGCAACTATTTTTTTGCTTTTTTTTCTCCTGCTTTTCTTCATTCTTTTCTTCTTGTTATACACACGTATAAATTACTAATTGTGGGCCAGTGGTGAGAGATGTGTGAGCTGCGTGTGTGTATGCGAATGCCTGTGCGAAGAAGAAGTAGTCTGACGATACAAATGGCTTAGAAATACAGTAAAAGAAAAAAAACGCTATCTATGCTAAAAGTTGCAGAACACGATTAGAAGCGGCGACGCAAAACTAGCGTGGCGTGCATGTGTGCGAGCGTGTATATGTGTGTGTGTGTGTTCGTGGCTTAGTGTATGCACCAAAAAGCGTATGTGTGTGTGTACCAAGTATTGTGTCGGGGCCTTAATATGCGGCACTCGGTCACATCAATTAAAGCATCACTTGAAAATCAAGCCAACCTTTGAGAATACGAGTTCAACGAACTCTCTGCGCATTTCTATGTGCTGCGTATGTGTGTGTGCGAGTATATGTATGTGTGCTGTGCTGCTCGAAGAAGAAGCGCAGCAAACTTCCGGCTAAAGAAGAGCGACATATACAGTATATATATAAATATATGTATTTATTGCTCTTCTCTTCTTTCTTTCTTTTCCATTACATAACTAAAGTTGACTGTTGCGAAGTGTGTGTGTGTTAATATCTAAATGTCTACAGTCGTGTAATAAGTTTAGTATCTAATATGCGTACCTTATCTGCAGACTGCAACATGAAGCTAGAAGAGTCACATTATCTTAATGCGCGTCATTCCCATCACGACCATCATCACCACAACCACAACCATAATCATAGCCACCATCAACACAATCACAACCATAATCACGCGGTGCATCACCAAAATCACGGTCATCACCCTCACGACGCTCATCAACACAGCCATCACCACAACCACAGCGATCACCATCAAACGAATGGTGCCAGCAATCGATCCGAACTAGTATTCAAAAGCATATCAGTGTCAGTGGAGACGGAACGCAGTCACCATACGGTGAGCGGCGGAGGCAGCGATAAACTTACGCAAGAGAGGCGTATATTGCGCGACATTAGCGGTTACGCCAAACAGGGACAGATACTTGGCGTTATGGGGCCATCAGGCAGTGGTAAGACCACGCTGTTGAGTACGTTGAGTGGTAGGTTAAAGCCGTCGTGCGGTTGCATCACGCTTAATGGCCAAACCATTAATAAGCAATTGCGGCGAAAGATATGCTACGTTTTACAACAGGATATCTTCTTTCCGAGCCTCACACTACGACAGACGCTAATCGTAAGTCGCGTGTCTTTTAAAGTTTTTTACTCCCTTCTCTCTCTCTCTCTCTCTCTCTCTCCTCTTTCAATGCTGGCATATTCTATCTCTCCGATTCTTGATTCAAACTTTATATATAGCTACAGTAAGCTGATGTTGAGAGAGTTGCCAGTGACTAATGAATGGGTCATATATTTTCCGTTTTTATTTATTTGTTTTAGCTGAAAAAAGTTTTTTCGTTTTTTTGCGTGTATTTTTTTATTGCTTTTCTTTCGACAATTACTTAAGCTTTACGCGCTCCTCTCTTTCTCTGCCAGCGGTATTGCGGAGTAATATTTATCTACAATAAACATATTTATTATATTTTGGTTCATTTTTTTCCCCACCGAAAAAAAATCGCAATAAACTGGAGTTAATATCATAGACAATTTAAATCTCGTTAAATATTTATACGCGCAGCCATTAACGAGCTTTAATTTTCGTTGAGTGCGAATAAAAAATACAGGGCAGCCACTATTTACTTATTTTTGCTGAAATTGACGCGTAATTGTGTGCGCATTGCAAAACTCTATTCATATCAGTTTAGGATCGTTTTATTTTATATAAAAAAACTATTTTCCGAAAAAAAATTATTTATTTTTGTTGCAACACAATATTTCATCGTTCATCTGGTTGGGAGACTCGAACGGACGGACATATATGCATACATACATATATACATACATACACACAGATATACTCCGCATACACACAAACTCACCACAGATATTAGTAAACTAGTTTTTGGATAATTGGTCATAAGTTTTCAGGTTTTTCGTGATTTAGAGCTTCTTCGGATGCCTTCCGACTATCAATTTTCTTTATAAAATAGTTAAAATAATCTCTCTCTCTCTCTCTCTCTCTCTCTCTCCTCTCTCTCTCCTCTCTCGTGGATAAGAATTCCAGCACGCAGTTATAAAATTTATTTATTTTTATTTATTTTATTTTTTCTGGTTGATATTCGCTGTATGTATGGTTTTGGTGGAATAAACTCTTTTTCAAACCAAAGCAGTAACAGAGTTGGGATATCATATCAAATCATATATTCAATTACCCCTATTATTTCAATATTTCTTCTTCTTTTTATTTTTACAACTCGTATTTTGCTGGTTGAAAACCGCTTGTATTTTGTCTGAAAGTTTACTAAACCCTAATGAACCTTAACCCCGACTGTAGAACACGCCTGTCAACAAGCTGTCACGCATGACAAGTGTGAGTCATTCGCGGAGAGATAGTCTCTCTCTCTCTCTCGCTCGCGTTTTTTTAAGTTGAAGTGTCAAAAAAGTTTTATGAGTTATGTAACTTATATAAGATATTTGTCACTCTTTTTTAATAGAGTTTCTGAGTAATAGTGGTAATGAATTTTCCCCCGTTCTTCGAAAATAAAACCGATTTTTCATTTTAACTTAGAAGGTTGAAAAATACGCGCAGATATGCATTTTTTGACAAAAAATCCTTCCACTCCATACACACATGCAGATAATATTATTAATCATTTAATTTTTATTACGGTTAGTTTAAAAAGTTTGTTTTATGGTTTGTCTCCGCTCATAGTGTGGCCATCATAACTAAACCCAGCAGCGAATTTCAAAGTGATTAATATATATTTTTGGTTGAAATTTTTCAGGTTCAAAAAGAGTTATTTTCATTAAACCAAACAAAAAACGGAATGTCTGCATGCAAATACGAGTGGAGTGGATATGATCCAAGCTAAATATTGTTGTCGCCTCAAATTTAGCTCTCGTCCTTATTTTGCCTTTGTTTTATTTTTTCCCTGTGCTCGGGAGAAAAAAATTTATATAGTTTTCGAGTTCATGTAAACAAAAAATCGGCTAATTATAAACACACTTTTAATTTTGCAAAACCGTAAATTTATTCAGCAAAAAAGTAACCGTTTTGAGGTTAAGGTTAACAAAAAGTTTTCCATCTCGCAATACGCAATTATTTGCTTTCAAAACGCTTGCGTTTTCGTTTTCATAGAGTGGAGAGAGAGTGTGTGTGAGTGAGATTAGCATTAAACTAATTTTTTATATATATTTATTTATAAATAATAAGCAAATTACAGCGTATTTTTTTAAAATTTTATTTCGATGTTGCGCAAGCATGCACTTTTTTCGATAATCAATTAACTATTACGCAATTCTTGGGTGGTATTAACGTAAAAGCGCGCACAAAAAAATTAGTTTTAATGGTTGTGTAATAAAATTATTAGCTTTAACAAAAATTAAACATAAATTTAGTAAGGATATGTATGATTGACACGTAAAAGCGAATGTGTGTAACGCCAGTAACTTGTGTGTGTGTGTGTGTGTGTTTGATGGGAAATTTTTTGAGTACATCAACACTACCCGTAAAATACAGACAGAAAAGTGAAACGCGCTTACTTGAAATGTTGCGTTGTTGGTATTAGTGAATTTTTTAGCAATCTTTTTCCTCAAAGATTTATCTGGAAAAAGTTAATTCCCAGCGCGCACACACACACATACACAAATACAGTATAAGTTATAGCTTATAGTTTTTTTAAAATTAAATTTATTTTCTTTTGTTTGTGTGTGTGTGTGTGTTTGTTTCAAATTGGAAACATTTCTGTTTTTTGGTATTAATAAAATATCACAATTTATTTTTAGGGTTATATGTATGTACATGTGTGCGTGTGTGTTCATAAGCTATTCTGGCGTGCGCTGACAAAAAAAATATAAATAAAAATGGTTTAAATGTGCTTTGCAAAAAATGCTTAGTAAAAGAATGCGTAATATTTATATTATATAAATACGTTGTTTTTTTCTAGATTAGACAAATGAGACCAAAACTAAATTAATTAATAGAGTAGGTATTAACGCGTACGATTTGTTATATAACCGTATTTGCATGCGATTTAAAAGTTAAAACCAGATTTATATATCCTAAAAAAATAATGTATAAACGCAGAAAAAACGCATTCGTATTAATGCTAATGAATTGCTGCAACGTTTAAAACATTTTTAAAAAACAAATTATCATAATGTGGCGCATTTTGCAAAAACGCAGTTCGTATAGTAAGTCTACAAAATAAATATTAAAAATCCCTCATAAAAACGTAAATGGCGTAATAATAATATAAATAATAATAATGTTTTCTCTCATTGCATTACTCTCCGCGTTTTTTGCGCTAAACAAATAAAATACACAAACATACATACAAAAAAGTATAGTATTTAGTTAAGTGGTGGGAAATATTAAATGCTGACCTTATTTATAAATATAGAGAAAAGGAATTATATAATACGAAATCGCGCGCACATATAGACATCGGAATAAAAAATCTGTTACACAATAATTAAAAATTATTATTATTATTATTATTACTATTTTATTATTTCAAGGCGAAAAGTCTTATTAGTTATTCGCATAAATAAGCGGCTTTTAGCACATATTTTCTAATGGTAGCTCGACTCACAACCATAATTAAAATTTTGTGAACAAACCGTTTAAATAATTTTTTTGCTTAAAAACTATTGTGTTTTTAAATGCGCATAATATTTTTTATTATGCTTTCTCTCCCAACCCCGATAAGTCTTATGAGCAAATAAAAATATTTTAGAGTTATTAGTATTTCCCACATCGAATTGGAATTGGAATTGTAATTATTTAAACCCAATTACTGGATAAAAATATATATTTATTTTTTTGGTGAAAAAATTTCGATTTTTCTTTTCATTTTATTCGTTTTACAACCCGAATAACACGGCGTGTGCAAAATGAATCACACAATAAAAATTTTCGAGCTCATTGTGAAACGAATATGAACTGTTGTGATTTTGACGCATATGTCCGTCCGTCCGTCTGTAATCCTGACCATCAACAATCTTGATATAGTGTAAACATTAAAACAGAAAATATCTTCCAACTTCTACTATATTCCAAGATCAATTAATACGATTACGATTTAACGGCTAAAGAGTGCCAAATTTTTAAAGCGAACTTCATGTTCGTTCTTGTTTTTCTCAAAAAAAAGGATAATAAAAAATATATTACATGCTCTGAAGAGAAAAGTTATATCATTACTAAGTCAAAGTCTTTTTTTTCGGTGGAAAATTCTTTTATACCTCATTACCCTTTAAACTGGCAACCATAAACAAATTATTAAAATAAGAAGAGCAGCCCTATGTGCCGTAAAAAATAACTTTCGAAAAGAATTCCAAGGCCAAGGAAAAATTATATTTTATAATAGGGTTGTTGCTTAAAATTACAGATACTGTGGGAACTCTGGTTGTTATTTCGAGGATTTAACTTTATTTTAGTGGCAAAATAGAAAAAGGCGATTAACTCTTTTCTCTGATGATGTATTTTCTTCCGAAATTTGCAACAAATGATAAAAAAATGGAGCACTTTATTGTATTATAAGTGGAATTTATTATTCGTTCTTTTATAACATAAAACCCTTATTATATATAGATCATTGAAATTTTTTTATAAAAACTTTAAAATTAAAATAAAACCGAAATACCGAAATACTATTTCACTTATATTGTTTCATTGAACGCAATTTACCCTTTGCCAATGCGAAATTTAAAAATAAATAAATAAAAACTAACAAACAAGCATAAAACTATTTCGCAATAAAATCGGTACTAATTGTTACCATTTTTTACAGTGTACGCAATTTTGCCTTTATTACGCGCGCACTAGACTGCACACGCACATGCATGTGCTCTCTCACAAAAATTCCTGTTACACCAAACGCTTTTATCTTAGAGTATGTTCACCTTTAACAAAGAATTTTATTACCACTGACCCCTTATAAAAGGCACAGTGAATTTTTTTTTCAGCGAAGCCGACACACACACACATACACAACTTTCCGTAATAAACAACACACACATACGCGCAACATCCACTCACATAATCTGAATTGTTTGAATTCTTAATGGTAGCCCTCAATAACATATAATTCTAAACCAGATATATCTTTTTTTGCGCGTCTCTCTCTCTCTCCATCGTGTATTGAAAAGAATGGCATGCGTTTGTAGATCAATAGCGTATATAGAATTTTTGTGTGTTGTATTTTTTTCCTCCGCCGAAACACAGAGCGCATTCCTTCGAACTTGTTTATCTGTGAAATTTTTTTTGATTTTCTATTTATTTTTATTTTTTTGAATGGCTCTCAAACTGAAGCATTTGGAGGTTCATTATCAAACGTGTTGGTGAATAGGTTTTCGATTCGCACTTTCGCTACTATTACGAAATACAATGCTTTTAAAATATCGGGAGATCACACGGAATGATAACTAAAAAATTTTGCAAACTGCTGAATATATTTCGCAACCAATTTAACTCGAAAGGAAATAATATCTTAGATTGATTACTGCAAATCTCTTTTTTTTTGCGATTTTTTCCTCGTCAATTTTTCATTATTACCGAAATTACGTATTTTCCATATTAATTGTAAATGGAAATTTTTTTCTCTCGTTTATTTCTCGATTTCGCGAGAGTGAAGAGAAACGAGAATCTCTAATGAACTTTTAACTCTACGTTTCGCTATTATATCACGTCATATTCAATCCAACACCGAATTATCATTTTCTTTCTGATGATGACGGCAATTCTAAATTAGAAAAAAATGAGAGGGAGAGAGAGAGAAAGAGAAAATTAGTTTTCTGGGGTATATAGGGTTGGGACAGAGCTGAAACGATTCCCAGAATATATGTGATGCTCAATTTTTTGCTCCTCAGCAAAAATAAAAGTAATTTTTTAAAAAAAAATCTAAATAAAGTCGTGACTCACGAACGTTATTAAAGCTAAACAAAATTAATTACTGTTAGAAAGTGAAAAGTCAGTGTTCATATATATTAAATCGAAAAATCGCGGACAAAAACTCTGCGCAAGACCTTGAATTCGCTAGGAATAATGTGTATTTATAATATAAATATAAATTAATATCAGCAGTTACTGTGTAGTAGTCAAAAAAAGTAGTCAGATTTTATTTTGTTGGCCATAAAATTTTTAAGGTTACAAAAGGTTGTAAAGATGTTTCAGAAATACTATTTTATTTTTTTTTTTTGGATTTAGCGCGCTGTAAGCACACGGCAAATTGTTGCGACAACACTAACAACTCCACTTGAATGAATTTAGCATTTTGTTATCCCAAAATATTATTATAGCAATTATTCCGATCATATACTTACTGCGTATTTCAAGAGCAAAATTAAGTTTTGACTGGCTTTAACGAAAATAACTCTCAACATTGAAATGTAGCACATAAACAATATATAAACATCATTAAAAATTTGAGAACATTTATTAATTAGCTATCGTTAGATTTATAAAAAAAACGCTTTCACAACTAACCGCTACTGTAATATAATGTCATAAACGAACGCTCAGTAGCATACTGTAACTAATGTCACTTTTATTCATTTTTATTTTACTGTAATTAATATTAAAATGTTTTTGGTGTGCCTCCAAAGCAACCGTGCGCTCGAAGTGTTTGTGTAGTGAATAAATTAGTTGGGCGGAGTAATATTAGAAATTAGTTATGATCAGTTTTTTTGGGGGGGAAAAAACGTTTTCGAACACCCGAGTCTATTTGATAGAAAAATAATTAAATTACAAAGTTTTGAACATTTGAGTTTTGATTTTAATTCTTAAAATGACATTCTATTGTGGGTAAACATCTCAATCGTAAACAACGCCTACAATGAATTAATTCTTCCAAAATTTCGACATAAAGTTAATGAACTATATTTATAAAACATTTCATTGTTTAGAGCGGTAAAAACAAATTATTAAAATAGTGACCAAATAATTAATTAAGTATGTGTTTCAAAATACATTGCTAAACAAAGAAGTCAATGAGAAGAAGTGTTTCCATTTATACTTGTTTTTTCTCTCCGACTAAAAGAGTTTTTGCTTTATTTATTATCGCTATCATCTGTTTAATGTAATTTATTTATTTTTTCCATTTGTTCGTTATGCATGTGTTGTTACTGTCACTCTCGCGCTCTTTAAGAAGAAGAGAAGTTTTTGGAACCGAAACGCTTGTATTTTGCCAAATAGCGAAATACAGTATACACGTGTGCGAGCGTTTATATCATTTGGTTTAAATGTGCTTTTATCGCTAAATTGGACAAAAAACCTATTAAGAAATATATATTGCCCTAACTTTTTATCTATTTTTTGCCATGATTTGTACCCATCATTAGAGATTTTTACTATTCTAAAACGACTTAAAAAACATAAAATATTAGTGTAAGCCTTTTTTCCAGAAGAAAAAATATATTTTATCTCGTATTTACAATTATTATTGTTTGTTTAAACAAAACAGAATAATTTTCTTGTGTCACTAAAAACTGCTAATCGGATTTTAATGCTTAATATGTATTATTATTATTAGTTCATCGATACCAATCGACGATGACAAGCGAATTATCAAATTATTTACACACGTACTTACGTAATAATTTGCGAAACAATCGACCAAAAAAAAACCTAACCCACGCAACCTTTTTTCATTTCATTAGGATTATTAATAGAAATGGTTCGGGTAGCTATATATTCCATAAATAAAAACAAAATTTTGAATATATACATTGTATACATTTAAATCGTGTATTAATGTAATTTTAATGATGATGATGGTGGCGGGTAAATGATTTTTATTAATAAATACAAGTTTGCGTTGCTAATATATTTAGCGAGATCCGTATCGAAAGCCGAAGCAAAAAACTATAATTATTATTATTTTTTATATTATTACCATATTAATAATTATTATTAGTAAATTTTTCCCCCGTTTTAAAAAAGAGGAGCGCGCTAGCGAACACTAAATAAAATTAAAATAAAGTTTCCATTTATCATGCGCTACTGCGGCGACGAACTAAGCATTGATGTGTTAAACTTGATTTTTGTTGTTTTCTAACTCCTTATTTTTTTTGCTCTCTTCTTTTTATCCATCCATGTTGAACGCGCGCACACACACAACCACAGTATACCGCCCAACTGAGACTACCAGATTCGATGAGTTACGGCGAAAAAATGGATCACGTCGAAAAGATCATAGACGTTCTCGATTTGAAGCACTGTCAAAACACTAGTGAGTTATATTAAAATTACGGATTTATATAATTATCGAAATTTTATAATTTTCAATTAACTTTTATTGGAAATTCTTTGATGTGATATATAATATAATGTTTTATCTTTTATTTCTTTAATTTATTATATTAATCTGTGGTTATTTTTAATTGGATCTTTCGTTTACGATTATCTCACAGTTATCGGCGATATGATGAAGCGAGGACTTAGTGGCGGCGAGAAAAAGAGAGCAAATATCGCGTGCGAGTTATTAACAAATCCGAGCGTTCTGTTAATTGATGTGAGAATTGTTATACTACTAATGCTTTTTATTATTGTTTTGGGGATTTTTTTTGCTTGTGACCGATTATTATTATATTGTCATTATTTATGATTATTTTGAGTGCAAATGTTTTATGGATTTGGCGTTCGGTTTTTTCCCTTTATGTGTTGCCAAAGTATTCTTGAACTTTTTGTTTAATCGGTTTAGATAGTAAACAAAAGCGCTTAATTAAATACAATTAAATATTTAGGAGAATAGGGGGACAAATAGAAGAAAAATTATAGTTAAAGAATTAAACAAAATTTTTAGTTTTTTTCAAAAAAAAATTTTAAACAAACTTATCGCAAAAACATTTAAAACTTTAAAATTTTAATTTCAACGAATACAAAACAAAACAGGAACCAACATCGGGACTGGACTCGAGCACCGCTCACAGCCTAATGCATACGCTGAAGGAGTACGCGGTAAAGGAGCGTAAGATAGTGGTGGCCACCGTTCACCAGCCATCATCCCAGATGTTCTACATGCTGGACAAGCTGCTACTACTCAGCTGCAGCGGTAGACTAGCTTATTTCGGCGACATCAACAGCGTGGTGCCGTTCTTCAGCAACTTCGGTCTGGAGATCGCGCCACACTACAACCCCGCAGATTTTATAATGGAAAAAGTGAAGAATATGTCGTTCCAGGACAGGCTAATCAACGCTGCCATCACTAGTTTGCGTGATTCGGAAGAATTCACTGCTGCCACCATCGAAGACGATATGATGCTCACCAATACTAATCACTGCTGTTCCTATAAAGACCACGATTCGCGACATCAACAGAATGAAGCGAAATCGTGCTGCAATGACAGAGGAGACGAAGATCACCACCGACTGTTATGGCAGACCACAGATACGACTACTACTGCCGCTCAAACCAAAGATGACGATATGGTGGCCAATCACCAGACGTGCATTGACGATAAGAAGTCGATCGAATTGCACGTTGTCGTGGACGAAGTGGTGGACAAGAAGAGTCCGCACCGAGTCTACAGTAAAGTGGTGTCGGACGACGACTCTGGCCGCTCTTCGTGGTCGGACACAGACCGCAGCTCAACGTCAACGTTTTCCTCGTCCTGCTCGTATCGCGACGACATCCGCGTCAACATTCTGTCGTTCGCGAAGAGCGACGCCAAATGGCCGACAAGTTTCTGGACGCAGCTCAAGGTGTTGACCCAACGGAATTTTTTCGAGGCGCGCAACCGTATGCTATCGAAACTGAACTGGATTCAAACGGTGGCGCTGGCCATCGTGGCCGGTCTCATATGGTTTCAGGTGGTCAGGACGGAGAACACGCTCAACGACATACGCGGATGGATGTTTTTCAGTGAGAAACGCGAAATAGAAATCTATTTTTATTATAACTACAATAAATGCTAATATCGAATTGTTTTTTCGTTCTTGTTTGTTTAGCGACTACTTATTGGATGCTATTCGCGTTGTTCGGCGCACTCATATCGTTTCCTTCGGAGCGAGAAGTGATCAATAAGGAGCGTTCGTCGGGCGCGTACCGTTTGTCGGCCTACTATATCGCCAAAATGGTGGGCGAACTGCCGCTAACTATAACACTGCCGTCAGTATTCTTCTTTATATCGTACCCGATGCTCGGCTGCTACAACGTGTCAACATTCCTGTCTTTGTGGGCGTTTCTCGTACTGTCGACGATCTGCGCCCAAAGCGTGGGCCTATTCATCGGCGCTTCGTGTACAGACTTGGAAGTGTCGGTCACTCTGTCAGCGCTGTACTCGCTGTCGACAATGCTGTTCGCCGGCTACTACTCAGCTACTATGCCCACGTGGATGTCGTGGATGCGCTACTGTTCGATGGTGTACTACGCGTTCCTCAATATGCAAATGGTCGAGTTCTTTAATGGGCCACCAGTCTTGTGAGTATTTTCCACGCCACTGTCATAAACCTTTTTTCCGTTTGTTTTTAAATGGTATTCGAAGTACTTTAAATTTGCTAACTTTTGGCTGTAAGACTTTATGGTAGTTATTAAGCTAAGTTATAATGAGTTGGGTGATTTGAGGGCTTTATCGAAAAACTAATAGCTCGCAATATCTGTAAATATGGCGTACTGTATCCGTGATAGAAAACCGTAATGAATCGCTAACGTGACAGCAGAAGAGGTTTATCTAAATATTAATTCCCATAACGAAGCGTAATCACACAAACGCACACCACAGCTCGTATTCCTATTGAACAAGATTTAGAATACGATTATGAATTTAGCTCAAGTGAAAAAAATATTTTGTGTGTGTGTGTATGTGTGTGTGTGTATAAACAACAAGATAAAAATCGAGTATTTTATACATTGAACACTCGCGTACACACACACACACACACACACATAAGCGTACACATATTTTTTAAAATTTGATCGTTTCAGTAATTGAAACAATAAAGGCCACTATAATGAGCTTGTTTTTTACTGTTAAGTTGACTCGAGTTCAATAAACTCATATATTAACCCATTTTTACCCAACAGTAAACAACAAAATTAATCATTTAAATATTCCGTTATAAATATTGTTTAGCGAAATAACCCGTTAGGGAATTATGATAATTGTCGGCATTGAGCAGACAGACAGACAGACAGACATAGAGGACACAGAAACGAAACCGTTTAGCGAATACAAAGGGTGAGGTTTTTTGTTGTTGATTCCAAAAAAGGGTTGACACATCTCGCTAGAGAATTGTTAGGGTTGTAAAAAAATTAATGCGCAGATAAGTTTTTTACGTGGTTCAGAATAGAATAAGAATATTATTAGTTGAGAGGAAAATATTCCAGCGCTGTCGACGATATGCGTAGAAAAAAGAGACCTTTTATTATTACGCGATTTATTTTTTTTATTTGCAAAGTGAAATAAATCACACCACACTCGCAGCACACATATATTTTATGGGAGATCACATGAAATTTTTTTATTCTGCTGACATGCAAACTTTTTTTTAATGAAAACCTTTGCTGTAGTTTCCATTTTTTTAGTTGGTTAATGTGTGCGCGTAACCCTAGACTAGAAAGGGGAAAAATATATAAATTACATCGCAGCAAAAAAATTGCGTCGAAAAACTCTTATCGAAATAAATTATTTTGTTGTGCGCCCTGTTATGTAAAAATGATGTTTATTAATGTGCTGCATGTTTAGCAGTTTTTTCTCTCTGTTATTTTTTTCTGCCTCTCTCTCTCGCTCTCGCGTTTTTTTATTCGCGAAGTTATCTCTGTATTTCGAAAACAGTAAATACACTATCGGTACGCTATATCACGTTTATATCCCATATAGAAATTAGTGCGGAAAATTAATTTATTAGAATCCACATAAGAGATAGAGCGAACGTTATATTAACGTAGTATTTTAAATGCAATCAATTACTAGAACACGCAATTTATTTAATTTCCACATTTTCGATAAGATTTCCCAAAACACATTGCACTCTAACTTTAGGATTTTCGAAAAAACTAGGCTATTCTCTATGATGTGTCCTCATCCAATTTACTTAAATACCAAAGCGCTTATCTCCCTATAATATCGCTGTCACCTCATAAACACACAGATTTAACGTTTTCCAATTAAGCTAATTAAAACCTAATTTAACTTAAATTCTGATAACGCCACTCACTCGTTCAGGTGTTCAACAAGAATATCGCGTTTTAATGCGTGCCAAGCGGTGGATCCGCTTTCGTTAAAAAACAACGTCACCAACGGTGCCGACGAACGGTTACAATTAATGGCCAACCGGTCGCTAACGGTGCCGTATTCCGAGTTAGCCCTCTATCTGGACAACATGAACGAAGGCGCCGAACCATTTCCTATATGGCTCAATACGCTAGTATTAATTTTGTTTTTAGTAATTTTTCGATTAATGGGCTATTTTGTACTGCGATGTTTTCGTAAACCAAAGTAAATTTTAATATTGTAGATATTTAGTTTGATTTTATTAGTACTAATTGATTGATCATGAGTGGCGATGAATGATGACGAGTGTTTGTTATATAAATTATTATTATATTATTTTTTTGTGTTTGTGTTTTTTATTACAATTTTTTTTATAAAACTATTATTAATTTTTGTTTCGCTAAATTTTTTTGTTGTTTTTGTCGCAAAAAACGGATCAATTATAATGATAATATGCGTTTGTTACAATTCAATTGTTTTCTGCCATAGAAGCAACATAAACACTTATTCTATGGATGTTAGACAAAAAAAACCAAATACTTTTCTAAAACATTTTGTTTGAAGTTTAATTGTATTTAATATAAAGCAATTATTAGTTTAAATGATGCTAAAATCACTTAAGGACAGATAGAGACACTACATCCTGGACAATATCTAATTATTTTGCCTTGTTTTTCAACATAAATTTGCTAATCTTCTAATCGAGTTTTTATTTTATTAATTATTTTTGAACTAAAATAACATTAAAAATTTTCTTGTTTATCAATTGCAAAACCGTCAGAATTATGCAGTAACAATTAATTCTATTAGTTAATAAAAAGCTACATTTCTTTATTAGCTTTAAGAAAGCAAAATAAGCAGATTATGTTATTTAAATTGCAAAATATTAAATTATAAAACTTTTATGTAGCGGTCATGTATTGTTATATGACATATATTTGATCGAAATAGACTGAATTAAGTAGAGGATAAAACAATTAAATCGTGTCTCAATCGCAACCAATGTGTCAATTATTTTTTACTGCCTTATTAAAAATAGTTATGGGTTTCGCTTATTTAAATCTAATCAATTGTACGATTACTGCGCTGCCCAATCAAACCACATATCAATATTAAAACAGAATAATACGACTTCATTATTTATTTGTTAACTTATTTCGTAAGCTTAGATATAAGACGTATTATAAATTAGACTTTTAAAGTTAAGCAAGTAATCAAATAGAACGCTAATTGCCATTAATTTAGTTAATATTAAGTGATTTTAGTAAACAACGCGTTACAAAATATAATGAGCGAGAAAAGTTAAAATACGATAATTTTTTGCCGACCAATTTAGTGCCAAACGCTTAGAAAAATTAGAGTTTATAAACAAAACGAAAAAATACAATCAATATGGCTATAAGTAAAAATGATATCTTACAACACTGTGACTATACTATTAATAGTTAATATAAATAAGCCTGTTTTTTGGGGGTGAATTACATTACCCGGTGTTCCGAGAAATACAACAAATTCTATGTTACCATTTTTTATAAATATATTATTATTACGATGATGTATATCTCACATTAATAAAATCACACATACAAACATTTTAATTACGAAAATGATTCAACCAAGTGATGAAACTGCCTTATTATACATAACGATTCACGCATCTTCTTCGTATATATAAATATTTTAAAACATTACTATTAATTATTATTACGATTATTATTAATTTACATTTAATATTTAGCTAATTGTAATCACACGCATCACGTTCGCGACACTAGATTTTCGTTTCATTAAGTTTACTGTAATATAAATTCATTTTGCTTTTTTGCGGAAATCTTGTTGATTTTTTCTTTGAAAATCAAAAGTTTTTAGTGTAATTTGAGAGTAAAATAGATAATTTACTGCTACAATTAAAAAATATTTGATTATTAATAAAAGAAAGTTGATATTATTAAATAATTTTTTTAGTTATTTTTTTCTGTCAAATATTGTCTCTTTTATATTATTATTACTTTGATTATTATTATTATTATTGTCACTAATAAAAATGTTAAGCATTTATTATTATTATTATTCATACTTAAAATATTTTGTTTCCATTATTAAATATTATTAATTATTAATAAAGATAATTATTTGGAAAAAAATTTTTGTAAGTGTTAATCCAAAAATAGTGACTTTTATTATACAAAAATTGTAAATAATAAAAAATATTAAATATTTCCATCACTCGATAATAACTAAGGCGGCAAAAATCGTTAAAAAAAATTGTGCAAAATCGTTAGCTAATAGTCAAATCATTAGAAAAATCATATGATATTATTTCCTTTATTAATTATTAATAAAGACTATTTATTATATGAATAAAATTTTGTAATCAATTGTTATTTAAAAATCAATACTTTTATCATTCAAAATTGTTACTAACAAAAAATATTTCCGTCACTTATTTAAGGTTGCAAATATCGTTAGGAAAAAACGGTCGAATCGTTAGAAAAGTCGTATAATTAAAATGAGTAATATAATTCCTGTATTTTCGAATAAGTTTGGGATAATTCGCTCGGATTTAATAGGTAATAATTAAGGTCTTGAAAATCGTTAGTAAAAAACGTGCAAAATAGTTTATTAAATCGTTAGAAATAAATGGTCAAATCGATAGAAAAATCGTTTGAAAAATTCTATTGATTTGCATTCAAAAAATTTCAAAAAACTTAGGTCATACAAAAACTCAACGGATTTAAATGGCAATATTTTAAGCTTTGCGCCTAAAACTTCTTCGAAAATTTTTTTTCAATTTTTTCCCAAGTGAAACCCTTAAAACATGACCCCACTCAAAACTAATCGGATTTTAGCGACAATTTTTAGTATTCTAACGCCAATTTTTCCTATTATTAAAAAAATTGAATTCGTAAGAAATAAATTAAATCGTTAGATATTTTTTAAACCGTTAGAATCGTTAATTAACATTTTTTGAATTGTTCAAGTTAGATAACAACTTTTGAATAGTTACCAATACGTTTTCGAATGGTTTAACAAATTGTAAATTAACGATTTTCAAGGCCTTAGTAATAATTTGACTTTGGGATTTAAAACTTTTCCAATTTTTTTAAATTTAATCATTTAGTACTAAAAACTCGTCCTACTCTCAAAACTCTTAAGATATTTTTGTACAAATTGAAACAAAACGATTTCAATCATTGGAGAATTCGCGTAAAAACCAGTATTCTTATAAAGGAGTTGGGCTATAAAATTAGCCAGAGAATATTTTTCTGTGTCTTAAACCTAATTTTTTGAAACAACTTTTATTAAGTAGAAACATCAAACAATTAGTGTTGCAAAATGTCGAAAAAAGTATTAAAAGTAGTCTAGGAGAAACATCCTAAGCATATAAAAACAAAAGTAAAATTCGGGTTAACTCCATTCGTACTTAGGCTGATAATTTAAAACCCACAAATTTTGATGTGCTATGATACATTTTACCACAAATCTAGTCAATGAATTCAAAATTGATGGATCTATTAAATAGTTCCAAATCTTTATTGACTAATATTTTTAATATGGCGATTTATGATGTTCCTATTAAACGCTGACATGGATAATAAATAATCTAATAAAACATTTAGTTCTGTTTTCAGAAATTATAATTTAAGAATTTCAATATTTAAATACATGCTCATAATTATCTTAGTTTCGAGTTCATGCTAACAATTAAAGTTTAATTTTACCGTAATGGCGCATATTTAATTAAATATTCATTTTAGTGGCTTTTATAATATCAAAACCTCCATTTTATAGATTAAGTGTTCTGATGAACCGTAAAATCAAGGATATTGTTGAACACTACT
>JAQIXJ010000783.1:0-27376 GCA_034700185.1 Phthiracarus laevigatus | reverse complement strand
TTGTCGGGCTCGGGCTCAAGTCTGTCGGGCTTGCATCGGGCTCGGGCCTTAAAATTTTAACAATTTCATAGTCTAGTCATTAACACGCAAATACGCTTTTCTCGTGAAATATTTGACATGTATTTTGTTAATTTTTCTAATTTTTTTGAGTTCAACAAATGTTTTTTGAGTGTAAACAAATTATGAAATAATGTTAGCAGAATTTGAGTGTTAAATAATAAAACATATTGTAAAATTGTCACAGATATACCTTAGACGATCACAAAGTTTAGTGACACAACATTTGTTATTAATAGCTAACTTTGAAAAAAGTCAAGCTATTTGATTTGAGAAACCAATCTGTTTGTGCACTCGATAAATAGGATTACTAGATAAGTTTTTTCTTTAAAAATCTCATGATTTATGATTAAAAAATTTACAAAATACGAGGGTTTTTCAAAAATTTATGTCGAAATTGTTAGCTCTCATTCATACATGGACATAATTCGTGTTTGTTTTTGTGGTTTCACATACATCTGTTTGGTTATGGATATTGTTCATGTTTTTTATTTTTCACAATATCATAGTCTAAATTAAATATCTATTAAGTTTGAAAAATATTAGAATCAAGTGAGCGCATTTGAATGTTCGTTCTTGTTATAGAATGTAAAGGAGGAGTTGCTACAAAAAATATTATTGATGTCTATACAAAATTTCCATTGAATTATGATTAGTTGTTATGCATCAATGTGTATATAAAGCGCTGTTAATTTATTAATTATTAAAATTTCATTTGAAGTTTATAATCATAAGTTACTATCGAATATTAGTAAATAAGCTGGCATTATGTTGTCGTAAGTTACATATTTAAGTAATTTTCTTCCATATATTTCAAATATCGTAATTATTCATAATTTTTCGATTATAGTACAAAGATATTATTATTGTCATTACTTGGCGTTTTGGTTATTGTTTCGATGGGTAAGTTGTAACTCCTGAGGCTCTTGTTATGATTTTAGTCACTATAGTAAACTAGAGTTGTGATTTTACAGTATTTTGAACGCCATAATATAAAGCAGTTACCATAGAATATAATCATTATTTTATTGGCAAAAATAGTTTATTACTAATTAATAAATTATATGTAAATATTTCGCTAAAGTTTTATTATTAACTGATTGTAAATTTACATTCTGTTCCCATAAATAGATTACAACGTCTCAGCTGACGTACTCTCTGGCTGTTTTAAGGGTCCATGTTATTCCGATTCGAATTGCGATGGAGTGTGCAAAGGTTGCGATAAACACAAAAGTGGACATTGCAGCATATGGGGTGGAAAGTGTTGGTGTGACACATAAACTATTTACTTGAGACAATCCGGATGACAAAACTCTGCTATATTCTATTTCGATTATAAAAAATTTTCCTGATTTTTAAACGCTTCTCTTTCCTCCTTGAATATACCCTGTTTTTATTTCTAATTTTTTTGTCTCTTTCAATGAGATTATTAATAATAAAATGTTACTGATTTAATAGAAGCTGTATTTTTCAAAAATTGCCCAATTTGCGTAAGCAATTATCGTAATTTGCTTATCCTTTTAGTTAATTGCGAAATTTGTGCGACACTTATTTAGAATGTATTAATTTTTAAAATGTTATACACAAAAAAATTGTATGCATTTAATAATAAATAATTTAAAGCATTAATTTCTATTTAAATTTATTTATAAATCGAGTATAACTCATAATTTATATTTAGTAAAAATTTACGAATGTTTTATAACTAAGGCATTAAAACTATAAATTTATAAACAATGATTTAGAATTTTAAAGTGATAGAAGTATTTAATTAAAAATAGACTTTTGAGTTTTAAGTTAAAATAGAATTTTTAATGTTTATTAAACTAGGTATTATTTTAGTAAGAAAACAGTTTTGTGCACAATTTGATCTAAAATTTGTATTTTTATGTCAATACCAGACCTTGCAATGTCTAAGCGTATACAGCAGCCATAGTGATCGGAGTTCGCGGATAATATACATGACGATAAAATATAAATTTGGCCGAACAGTGTTGTGTTCAACATGATTTATCAGTTGTTTCTCTACAAAAAGACGAAACACCTGATATTAAAAACATTAACATTTTATGACGAATGAAATCTGGTTGAAAAATGATGGCACTAATTATTTATGAAATAATGTTTAAGAAAAATATTGACGAAGGAGTTAATTAAACTCATTTATAAAATAATATATTAAAAAGTAAATATTCTCTTAATTCTATAAATACTTTTGTTTTTAATACTATTATGATTACTTGCTACGCATCAGCGTTGTTAATTAAATAACTATTAAAGTTTTATTTGAAATTTATGATCGGAAATGACTATCAAATATTAATATAAACTCTAGCTTTATGTTATCGTAAGTTACATATTATCTAATTATCAATTCTGAGAAAAAACGTGCGAATTTTCTTCTTGGAAAAATAATTATAAAAGTATATTAACTGTAAATATCAATAAATCATCAAACATTTATTAATTAAGTCTCATAATATGCTGCATAAAATAAAAAACTGATTAATAAATGTTTGATAATGATTTGACACTTTTATAAGTCTTAGCTCCCGTTCTCAAAGTCTAGCTTATGGATTTGATCGTATGTGTGTTTACGTCCACCTGTTTGTCCGTCTGTTGCTGTAAACTAGAATAAAAAATGACATTAACTACAATGAAACGAAATCTTTTCTTAATTTAACTTTGCTACTGATGTTATTCACATGCAAACACACTTTTTTCGCGTCATGTTATTGATATTTTAATTTTTTAGAAGATGAACAAATGTATTTTGAGTGTTAACAAAATTTTAAAAAAGCTCGTAGAATTGTGTGTTAAATAATAAAACATATTGTTATTGTCACATATATACCTCAGTCTACCACAAAGGTTAGTGACACAACATAGGAAATTAAAAGATAAACTTGAAAAAGTCAAGCTATTGGATTTGAGAAACTAATCTGTCTGTGCACTCGATAAATATACTTTCTAGACAAGCTTTTCCATAAAATATCACAAGATTTATCATAAATAGGAGGCTTTTTAAAATTTTAGTCGAAATTAGTAGCTGTCCATACAAGTACATAATTCGCGTGAGTTTAATTGTTTTACATCCAAATCTGTATTTAAATTTATGTATGGATAGAACTCAGGACTTTAATTTTTCATGATATAATGGTCTAATGCAAATATCTATTAAGTAAATATAATATTAGAATCAAAGTGAGCGCTTTTTAGCTTTTTGCACTTTGTAAAAGTCAGCTATTGGATTTGACATGTCCGTCTGTCTGTAAATCTGTTGACTTTTATTAGATCACAAAAATCAGGCAAAAATGAACAAAATTGGGTCAAAATGTGTCAAATATGGCTTACATAGGGGCAAAACAGGACTTTAATTTGGTCAAAGATGACAAAAAATGGTGCTGATTTGATCAAAATTGACACAAAATCGGTTCAAAAATGATTAATATAGGGGCAAATAAGAGTATAATTTGGTGTCACGCGTCTTATTATTTATACAAAAACTCGAAATGATACGCGACTAATTGTATCTATAACACAATTTTGATGTTAAATCGTCGACAATTAAACTATGAATAAAAATATCCTTACACTCACTGAAGTACTATTTATAACAATGTTTTAAAGCACATAAAAATTTTTATCGAAACAATAATAACTAAAAGTTTTGTTGTTTAATAATATAAATCAACAATGTAAGCCAACAATAGATTAAAAGTCAAAGTGAGCGCATTACTAATGTTCATTCTTTTTTATGTTAATTCTTGTTATAGGATTTAATGCAGAAGATGTTACCTAATATATTATTCTTGTCTGTAAAAATTTCCAAACAATTATGATTACTTGCTATTATGTGTTTATAAAGCGCTGTTAATTAAATAATTACTAAAGTTTAAATTGGAGTTTATTATCATAAATGATTATCGATTAATAATATAACCTCTAGCATCATGTTGTCGTAAGTTACATATTAAGTAATTTTCTTCCATATATTTCAAATATCGTAGTTATTCATTATCTTTCGATTATAGTACAAACATATTATTATTGTCATTACTTGGCGTTTTGGTTATTGTATCGATGGGTAAGTTGTAACCACACAAGTTATATTTATTAATGTGTATCATGTTTTTACGCACTAATAAAAAACTAGAGTTAAATATTTCAGACGCATTAATAATAAGCGGTTACCGAAGAATAAAAACAATAAAGTATATGAAAATATTTTTTGCCAAAATTTAATTTGCACAGTGTAGTCATTTAAATCAAAAACAACAATAAAATTGAGACCAAAAAAGCTTGTTATATTAAGATGTATCGCGAACAAAAGGCATCTGGGAATTGGCATAATCAATTATTTAATCATACAATTACTGTAATGAATACTGGACCGAATGCTAAGGAATAATAATATGAAAATAATTTTTTGATTAAAAATTATGTAATTCTGGCGCTTTCTCGTGGCGTTGGGAGACACCATTAAACAATTTTGTAAAGATGTTTAACTGAATTTTTGATCACTAAATTTGATGGTAAACGAGATTTTGGATTAATACAATTATTGTAATTTGCTATTTGTGTGATAAATATTGAAAGCTAAAATAGAGGGTTCGAAAAGTTTAAGAAAAGTATATTTAAAATTTTATTTAAACAAAAAACTTATAAAATGTAAAAAATTGAAAGAAACATATCATTGTTTTTGACATTAACTTTTTATTAGCTTTCGTTTAAAGAAACATTTCAGGAAGTTTTTTATGCTAATAAAGGGATTTTGTTCTTTATTCTAATAAAGGGATTTGACCATTTTTTTATGCTAATTAATGGATTTTGACCTATTTTTTAAGCTAGAATGGGATTTTGAATAATTTCTTATGCTAAAAAAGGCATTTCACAAATTTCTTATAATAATAAAGTGATTTTCACCTTTTTCTTATGCTAATTAAGGTATTTTAAGGTCAAAAAGGACAAAATATAAGGTAAAAAATATTAAATGTATGTTCAAAACTGGCATTAAAGAGGTCAAAAAATTACAAGCGTCCGTCAAAAGAAGCAACATTCTTAGAAATATATACGAAATTACACAAAATTGGTCAAAATTTAGGTTAAAAATTGAGTGGCATATGCCGTTTTTTGTTGAAAAATAGCAAATTTTAGGCTCAAAGTAGCAAAAAACTTTGCAAATTACAAATTTAGGCAAAAATGAGCAAAATTAAGAATTAAATTTGAGTGTCATATGCCGCTTTTTGCCGTAAAAATAGTTATTTTGAGAATCAAACTGGCAAAATAATACCAAAAACTTGTCAAAATGGGTAAAAATGAGTCTAAAATGACAAAATTTGAATAATACTAAAAGTGGCATATGCCCGTTTCACTGTAATAATATTGAATTAAAGACTTAAACTGGTAAATAACTACATAAAAACTGGTCGATAACTTGGCTAAAATGACAAAAATTTTACTAATAACTCAAGGGGCATATGCCGCTACTCGCAATTAAAATATATATTATTAATCTCAAAAAGGTCGAAAAATCTAGTCAATATATGAGAAATTCGGCAAAAATGCCAAAAATTAAAGTGGCATATGCTACTTATAAGCGATATTAAAGTGATTTATTTTTGATTTCATCTGCTATTAACGTAAAATTTAATTTATAATAGAAAATATTAAATAATTGGAGCGAGCGAACGAAGACAGAGAGCGACCGTATTCTATCTAAAATTTAAACAGCAAAGTCAGATATTATGACCGTATCGAGCTTGTTTTTGTTATCAATTTATTTAAATTTTCAAGCATATGGTTAATATGTCTGTTTGTGTTTATTTATGTCCCTTTTCAATCAAGACCACATTAACTTGAAGTAATTCAATATGACATCAAATGTATGTTCAATCTTTTTTAATTGTCCACATCCAGCATTGTACTGTAAAGTATTTGACATTGTGCTGTTGATTTTATAAATTAATAACTTTGAAATTATAAATAAAATAGCCATAGTTACCAATGGGGATGCTTGTCAATGCTTGACCCATCCCTAGAATTCTGAATAAATTGATCCCCCCAACATCATAAAAAATTGGAATTTATTGAAAATGTGAAATTTTTTGTATGATAAAACATTTAGGTAACAAGACTAAAAAAATTGTTGTTCAAATCCAATGAGTTTTCGGACCCTAACAAAGATAAAATTGAGATTATCAAGATCTGACCCCTTCCCCAGCATTTCAGATCTTGGGTAACTAAGAAGCTAACTAATGATTATGCAATGTTTTCTAAAAAGATTATTTTCTAAGTGCAAGAAACTTTAATGTATTGCAAAATAGCTATTGTGTCATATAGTTTGTTAAAATATGTTACTAAGGTTTCATTAAATAATTTAATTCAATAATTTAGAAACATAAGCTGAACTCGAAATAATGATTTTAAAAAATTCAAGTACTGGCAAAGGAAATTATATCTTAATATTCATATGTACTTATTGAATAATGTTTCAAAAATTAATCGCTATAAAACTTTCTCCATTTAATAGGTAAATAATTATTATGCAAAATTAGACTTTATTTTGGGAAAAATATTCGTTTGTGCATGTATTCTCATGATAAAGTCACATTCTGAAATAAGTTATTATTTTCAATAATAAAATTTTAATTATGCCATAGAACATCATCTAACAAGATTTTTTAAAATTTATGGTTTAATATAGTTTCAATTAATAAAAATTAAAAATTTTCATATTATCGACAAAAGATTAAAGAAGACTAAAAGTTTCGAAATAAATTAATAATTTATATTATTATAATAAACCTTTTTAATTATTTTAATAAAATTATTTTTAATAAGTCAATTAGAATGTTATTTAAAAAGTTCGATCCATCATTAATAATAAATGAAAATGATTTAGTGAAATCTGCTGGCAATCACTTTTACAGAATTGGTTTAACTCTTAAATCATTCAATTCAATAAAAAGAAGTGTAGTGTTTCATCCATTAATAGTTTTTGTGATAATTACTTTTTTACTTGTACGATCTTTAATATCATTAATGCTAACCATAAACGATCAATATATTTATCTATTTATGGGTGATTTCACATATTACTTGACAATAAGACGTCACTATAATATGCTTATGTTTCAATGTTATTTATTGGCTATTATTTCACAGTTATTGCATTATTGGTATTTTCTATCGAACATCAAACAGTCATATCTGAAACCATTTGCTATGCTTTCGGGTTTATGTTCACCAAAAAGTATTGGACTCGACAATCAAAAAGAAACATACTCATTGTTAAAAAGAGCAAAATTTTTAATTATAATTTCAGAAATCGTGATAAACTACATAACTCTACCGATACTTATTTTGATACCATTAAGTATTTTCTTTACTAAATGTACATTAGGCCAAATTATTTTAACAATACCAGGAATTATGATTTTCACCATCGGTTCATTTTATTGCATGAATATTCTCTTCTGGCAGTTAATCTATTTCTATATCATTTGCGATTATTTAAATGTTAAACTCAGTCAAATCAATATTGTGCTATTTTCTCGTTCTATACATACTAAAAAGTCTAACAATGTTTTCGTTATTATTCAACGAATACGTTCACTCCATAATGAGATAAAAGAATACAACGATAATTATTGGTCTCAATACTTATTTTGTTTTTGGCTGTTATTCTCATCAACAGGCTGTCTAATATTGTTTATTATTTTTCACGGAAATCTAATAAAAACATTTAAAGTTGGGTTAATTTTTTTCTTTTGCTTGGGTTTATTAATGGTTTCTCTTGTCTTTAATTCCGCTTCCGTTGTTTCTCATGAAGCAAACAAATCGCATTATTTGTTATTGAATTTAATGAAATCCTTAATAGAAATGAGAAGACTTAATATAAATAAGAAGATAAAAGTTTGTATATTTGAGTTTTAATTTTATTCATAAATATTAATTTATTTGTTTTCAAATAGTTATTAGCATTGATTGAGAAGACAAGTGATATGAAAGTGGGATTCTACTGTTGGAAGTTTTTCATTTTTAATTATATACGTATTTATGAAGTGAGTATTGAATTAAAGTTAATTATTATTTTATAATAACACTTTGATTCTTAAAATATCAATCCCATCACAAATTTTCAAATTCTATAAATCTATGTTTATCATATTTATTTAAAAAGAAATGCCCACAAAATAATAACGCTATAATTGCTTTTATTCTATGATAGCAATTCGTAAAATAATCGCATTTCCATATATAATGTGGTTAACTGTACGCAATTTGAGAATCATACTAGAATAAAACACAATAAGATTTCTAAGTTCACCTCTCTATCGCCTTAAATTTAATATTGTGTAACCGTTGACGTCAAAAACTTTGGATATAATTAGGTAGGGATAACAAATTGTTCGAGGCTAAGATTCGGCAAAATAGAATTTTATTGGATTTCATAAATCGAATGGAGTCCGAAAATGTATGTTTGATCTAAAGTTTTGCTCTGTTCAGCCAGAACTCGAATAGGATGTTTGCAGGTTCTGTGAGTAAATTTAAGTACCTAATCTCTTGCGGGGTATCAATGGAAAGTTAATGATAAAATCTATCTGATTATAGCAGATAAGCCCACAAAAAATCCTTTTACCGAAATAAAAAATAAAATGTAAATAATTTAAGTATACATCCAAAGAACTGCTAGAAATTGGTTAATTAAAATAAACGATACAATCAGTCCTTATTTAAAAATTAAAAACCGTGCAAAGCATTAGTAAAAATAGTATGTATAGATTTAAATTAAATAATCTGCATTATTTGTTTTTAAGTTGACTGCCCTATTGGTGGCATATTTTTTAAAACTATCGAAAATGTGGATTTTGAAAAATCAATAGACAACTCAATCGCTTACTTAATATACTATAATAAACAATAATATAAATAACAATTACGATAACAAATAGAAGTGGAAATAAAACTTATTAAGTGGTTTACTGTAGCGAAATATAATCTCTTAACGTCTATTTAGTATCATATTTAAAATATGTTTATGTAATCGCTTATAAAGAGAATCGTGAACACAAATACTTCAAGCGCATACATAAACCACAAGATTAATTCGGGTTGAAGTTGTGAACGATTACAGTTATTTGAGCCGTGTATATTATCGAATCTATTACAATCACTACAATAACAGTTCTACTATTAAATTACCAGTAAAACGTTCCATTTTGAAAGGCTGACAAGAGTTGGCATTTATTAAGGGATTTATATATTTTGCAAACGAATTACATATTTAAACGAAATGAAAATCTCCGAAACTAATAATTGCCATTTGAGAACTGTGTGGCGGTTAATAAATAGCATATTCATTTACACCCATAACACTATGTTGGCCGGTAACAGTTATATGGTTGAAAGCAAGAGTGAATGGGTTTCTTTTATAAATTAACGGGATGGCAAGGATCCTTGCAAAGTCCGGCATTTTTGTTTTGTTTCCTAAATTAACATTTCAATGGATTAATATATAAAAATGTTTTGTGATTTAAGTAACTTTTGTATTTTGCTATCATTACAATTTAAATCAAGTCTATAACAGTTAAAAGAAGTAAAAAATATTATAAAATAGTGATCTATCTAATCTATTTAATGAAATATATCCTATCTCTCTCTCTCTCTAAAAATTATTATAAGTATTGTCGCATAACGGGATAAAATAACAGTGAAAAGCAACAAATAGAAAATAAAAAGCGAATAAAAAGATGATAAAATGTTATACTGGCATAAAAATATTATTTCCACACTAAGCTGGTTTCTCACTTGTATAGTTTAAAATATTTGAAATGAAATGTATCGATACTTTTAAATCCGAATGTATTTTATTGATTTATATATTTAATGATAAATGGATTTGTTCAATGGTTGTGTCAATTACTTTGGAATATTTCTGTTTGAATATAATCACAACAATAGCATATGTATTTTCATAAACTAATAAATACTCAAGTTGATTGTCATTCATAATACGAATAAATTCATCAACAAAATGTTTCGTTGTTTCCATAACATAGCATCGATTTTCTGTTGATTTTTCTATATATAGTTTAATGCCATGAAATGATACACAAGTTTTTAAAGCGTCCTGTAATACAGTAAGAATTTCGAAATAGACATCGTTAATGCAATCATTATTTTTAGTATTAAATAATGTATTGATGTTTAACAATTGTATTAATTAATAATTAGTAAACTCCTTGTGTTCATCAATAGTTTGCGAGAGCGATAAAGGTTTATAAGTTTTTGCTTCATTAGAATAAACGAAAAAGCAGTTATGAATAGATTTGATTGGTGTACTCATTAACGTATAGCTATTATGAAATTTATGTTTATAATAGCCATCGAACACAAAACAAAGTTTATTCGTAGATTTGGCTACAAGTAGTCTTCCATAATTGATTGCGAAAATATCTATAAATTTATTCTTTTCGTCATTTAATTTAACAAACCATTGTGTTTCACAGCTGTCCCCACAGCCATATATATCTCCATCATAAGTGATAATATAGCTGTCATTGATATTACAAAGTATTTTAATGATTGGTTTATCGAGAAATCTTTCGCTACTGATTAATGTGGGTTTAAATCTGTCAACAGTGTCACCCAATCCCAGCTGTCCTTTTTGGTTTTTACCCCAACAATATATTCTGCCATCTTTTGTTAATGCCATTGAATGGTAATTACCGGAAGATATATCGCATATAATTTCAAATTTTAGTGCAGTAATTATATTTGGTGTTAAATCGTTTTCATCGAAGTTTCTGTATTGTTTAGCATAATGATAGACACACATATCGTTTTCTTGTTTCATATTCAATTGGTAATTATTGATGCAATCACATGATGTTCGGCCATAATATTTATCTCCCCATACGTATATATCACCGTTATTTGTTAACGCTAATGTATGACCGATGCCGAGACAAACTTTTATAAATGAAATATCTAGACAATCGTTTATAAGTATAGGTTTATAAGTATACTCAATGGAGTTTGCAGTTTTGAAAATGTTTCTTTCAAACGAATATAATGAACCATTTTTAGTCAAGACTCGCAAATCAATTTCAGTTTCCTTAAAGCCAATCATATCAATGATCTCTAAACCATTCAGAATAGTTGCTTCATTTATCGAATTGTCATTACGGTTTAAAATTAAAAACTTTTTCGAATGGGTTGCAAAATAAATAAAAGAGTAAGTAATGTAAATGAGGTTTGATTCTTTTGCCAAACAACCAACAGTAGAATTTTGTTTTAATATAATTCGATTATAAAGATTTGTTTTGTCTGAATTTATGCTATCTTTCAGTTTACAAATTAATCGTGAAATATCGTCGTTATTTCTTATTTGAAAACTTTTGCCATCAACTTTTGAGACGAATTCAATAAATTTATAGTTTGCTTTATTCATTAAAATCGTTATGATATCGCAGTTCATTGATTGCAAAATAATTACCTCGATATTATTTTTTTCAAATGCTTCGATTAATTGATTCACAATTTTTAATTCTAACTGCAATATGGAACAAACAATTCCTGTTTTTTCATTTTCCAAATATGACTCAAATTCATAGAATGAGGAGAACTCGTTGGGGGTTTTTAATGATAATTTTTGAAGACAAGTTAAGAAAGGTTTCCGAATTTACACGAGTCTCGAATAAAGCCAACATTTTGTTTTGATTATGTTTCAAATTAATTGGAAATTGATTTATGCATAACTGTTTTAATAAATAGCGATTTAATAACTCATTTCCAATGCACTCATTTTTCAACCATTTATAGTATAGTTCTATAACTCTTTTTGACGTTTTTACGTGTTCAATACTTATGCAATAGCTATTTGATTCACTTATTATGTCATAAGCGTTTGGTCTTTCTTCTGGATCGTTACTTAGCAGTTTCAATATACGACAAAATGTGGGCATAATATAACTTTTAAAATCATTTGTGTCGTTATAATCGGCTTTTAAATAATAATCTTTATAATCAAACGAATCATTTGTTATTGAATTTAATAAATCCATTGCTCTGCAAAAGATAAAAAGTTTATTCATTATTTATCAGAACTATTAATAAACTAATCGTAATCAAATAGCGCAGTTCAAACTTTTCACTTTTACAATTAGCGGAAACATAAAAAGCAAAACAGTTTTATAATTAATCTCAAGGAAATAATTATTATTCCGGTTCTTTTTAAAATTTTTTAAAGTAATTTATTGATTAAGATAAGCACTACAAGCGTTATTTGATAACTAAGTGTCTAGAACTATACTGCGGTTTCTTTCAAGCGTAAATCAAAGTCTGTATGCGGACAATATAAACATATTATTAGTCATCAATGGGTTGATAGCTGACAACAAAATGCGTTATTAAACACTAAAAACAACAGCTTTGGTAGATAACATATCTATACAATTAAATAGATGTTCTCTCTCCCCCTCTCTATGTGTGTGTGTATGTCACATTCTTTTACAATACAATATAGCGCTATTTTTACTTATCTAACAAAACATAAAAAGGTTTTTGATTTATAAGTACAAGTAAGAAACCCATTTGGTTGAATAAAATTTTTTTATTTCTTTATTCGCTATAAACATTAAACAATAATTAGATCGTATTATGTTTTATATTTGTATATACTTGTACCTTGTTTTATTGTTAAGTATCTTAATAGCTCTACACAATATGACTTTTAAATCAAAAACATTTTTTTCATATTATTAAATAATAAAAGTAAAAATTGCGTTATATTGTATTGTAGGAGAATGTGACAGAGAGAGAGGGAGGGAGAAGCTTTTATTCAACAAAATAATAGACATTATTTTATATCTTTTTATTGCATATATGATAAGCCATTTATCAGCTCATAATTTGATAAACGATCTTTTATTGTTTAAAAATAATTTAATAACAAATTCACATCTACCTGTTTTGACTCAATAGAAACATTTTGCACATCAATACTCCAACGCTATAGATATCTGACTTTTCATTATACTCTCTTCCGAATTTCACTTCCGGCGCAATATATTCAGGAGTTCCCACTCTCGCTGTGTGTGTCATTGACATACGATTATGTTGCGTTGTTAAGCCAAAGTCACATAATTTGATAAATTTTAAATCATTCGAATGCTGTTTAATAAGAATATTTGAGGGCTTAATGTCTCTATGGATTAATGGTGGTTTTTGCTGGTGAAGATAGTTAATGCCTTCTATTATTTCTAAGAATAAATTGAACGAAATATGATATCCTATGGGATTTAAACCACTGGTGTCTGTTTGGTTTAATTCAACATTTAATTCTTTCATTAAATTCTCTAAAGTAGTGTCACATAATTCTAATTGAATATGCAATGTATTATTTGTGGTTAACTTAAAGCAATCATAATATTGAGGCATTGCAATGCTGTCGTCTTCATAATAGTGATAGTCGTACTTATACTCCACATCTTCAATCCACGCAGTCTTGTATTCAACGATAAATACATTTTTAAGAGTTTCCCAGATTTTTATTTCATCGAGAGTTTTATTCAAGTCATGATTGAAATTTTCTGTATTTATTTATAATTAAAACATAAAACGTTAAATTACTTGAGTATATTACCTATTATTCTGACTTTCTTTATAGCGTAATTGACATTATCTTGTATGTTATGAACTCTATAAACCACACCAAAAGAACCATTGCCTAACTTACCATTCTCTATGAATTCCTTTTCATACCTACCATTTTGCAAATAGTAATCAACACTCAAACAGTTCAGGTAACATAACTTGTATTTATCGTAAAAGTTGCCAAAGTAGACTTCATTTATTTCGGAAAAATCGCTTAAATAATTTTATAAAATATATTTCTCCGATTTAAGCAGTTCATATATTTTCGCGATAATATTAACTTTCTTGTGATAATTAGTTTCAAATTCGTTGATAAATGACCAAATTAATGAATTAGAGAACAAGAAAGCATTTCTATCCATATTTTGACACTTTTGACTTTTAAAATTTTATAAATGTAAACTAAAATAGACTCGTATTTCAAATGATCTATTCATTAAATCTGCTAATATCTCTAAAATAAGTGCAGTAATTATATTATCGGATTTTTTTTTATAACAATAGTAAAATATATATATATAAATTACATTAAACGAAGATAATCTATCGTAAATAAATATGACAAGAATGTCAACAGTTATGGCGAAAATATATAAACTGTTTAAAACAGATATGTTTATTCTATCAAATTATTTATGCTATTTTTCACAAATAAAGAAGTATCCTTCGGCAACGTTTACAATAATGGATGCTATGTTACCATTTATTATTACTTACTAAACGGAAACTCAAAAAAATAATTAATTTAATCACTAGAGTGAGTAATATTTTATGAATAAAAAATCATTACTAATAAACTGTGAGAGTACAGTAATTTTTCTATTATTCAATGCCATATATATCAGTAAACGAGCGATAAAATGTTTTGATAAATTGATTATTGTTTAGCAGAATTTACTATCTAATGCTGGCAAATGTGGGGTCATGTATAAAACCCAAATGGCTTACATTATTTATTACTCAAACAATGCAATACTAAACGTTTAAAGGATTTTATTTTTCTTAACACTTCACTGGAACATCGGTATAAAAATCGCCCAAATCGTTCTTTGCGCGCTCATAACATTATTATTATAAACGGGGATTTTTCGCAAACTTAGGTATTCCTAATTTAACATATCCTGAATATAATAGTAATAATTCATTACTTTATCTCTTCATGGAAAATTATTATACCCGATAAAAGCGGATAGGATGAATTTTCTACCCCGAAATACCTTAAGAGGATGACAAAGGTATTTTCAATGCATTTCTCCCCTTTATGTTGGCGTTTGCTGCAAAACTATTAGCGTTAATGCACATGTGTGCAGTTCATAAAATGTGATGCGCAAAGCACAGTTTGAAGGCATTAAGAAATATTTATCCCATAATTCTAGATGTGAATTAATTTTAGGTGTTCCAGTGAAGTGTTAATAACGGCAAAAGTTCGTAATACACAACAGAATCCCAAAGTTTTAAAAACACGTTTCTAAATAAATTAACTATAATTTTAAAATTTTATAAAAATACATACTGAATAAATGTTAAGTGTGATCTCAATGTATGTCATGTTCTTTATTTTATTAGTCTCAACCGGCAATCGGTACAGAGCGTGAACGGCAAGCTTTACACTTTTCCAGAGTGCGATTGAAATCGATAAGATAAAAAGTGATCGTCGAGAGTAAATACTCTAGCACAACCTGCCTTAAACCATAGGGAAAATCACTTAACTGTAAACATGTTATTTTTATGCAGTGTCGTTGTAATCGAAATTATTACGGTTTACTGCTGAAGAGACAATGATAATATATGCAATAAAATATTAAAAACTATCATAAAACAAAACTATTTAAATATGCAAACCATTTTTGATTTTTACTAAAATTTTTATTTTTAAACAAGCTCGAAACGGTCATAATATCTGACTTTGCAAAGTTAGTTTTAGTTAGTTTATGGTCGCTCGCTCACTTCGCTCGCTCGCTAAGCATTTCAATATTTTTTTTATATAATATACAAGCTCCATTAGCGGCAGATGCCACTTAAGTTTTGAAATATATTTAGTTGTTTTAACATCAATTTTGACTCTTAACCTGCGTTTTTAACCATTATGAGACTGAAAATCAATTATATACTCACAAAAAGTGACAGGTGTCACAAAATTTTTAACTTAAGTTTTTGCCATTTTTGCCAAGGTTTGCCTGATTTAACCAGATTTTTGTTTATTTTGAGACAAATTTTCTTTTTAACAGCTAATAGCGGCAGATACCACTCACATTGTATTTCTACTTTTGGTCATTTTTGCCTAATTTTTCCCATTTTTCATTATTTTGGAGCTTTTTTGTCATTTTGAAACTAGAAATCACTTGTTTAAAGCAAATAGCTGCAGATGCCACTGAAGTTATAATCTTACTTTTGTCAATTATTTGCCTATTTTAACCTAATTTTGGCCATTTTTTTACCCTTATAATAACAATTTTGAGAATACTTTTGTTCAATTTGATACTATTTAGTGGCTTTATTAACGTAAAAATCCCTTAATAAAATAAGAAACAGGTCAAAATCCCTTTAATAACATAAGAATTTGGTGAGATCCCTTAATAAACATAAGGTGGGAAAATCCCTTTATTAGAGTAAAGATCAAAATCCCTTTATTAACATAAGAGTGTGCACACCCGACGGACGGAAAGACAGACAGACGGACATACCCAAATCCATATATCTGAATTTTGCAGTCAGTTAAAAAACTTATTTTTTTTATTTATTACTAGATGAACCCGTGCTTCGCTACGATAATAAACTTGTTTTTTAAAAGACATTTAAAATAAACAAAGAAATATAAATTTTATATTACTATAAAAGTTGTTAAAAAATAAATTATTTTAACTTGAAGTTTATAATTAATTAAGAATAAAATTAAAATCAATTAGAAAGTTTAGAAAATAATTTAAAATGATTTGTATTTATCTATATATCAAAAAATATTCATTGAAATTATTCCCGTTTGGAAAATATTTTTATTTTAAAGTTATCGTAAACTAATTGAAGTGATTCTTTTTGTTTTCATAGAAATTCATTTATTTTAAGTCACTTTATAATCTACGATTACTAATAATAAGTTAGATTTTGTTCGAAATAAGTAATTTTTTGAATAAATAAATCGTTAATTAATTATTTTCAAAACACTAATTATAAGTGTAATACAGAAAGTTAATATTTGTAAAGATATTAGATTTGCTTTCCGAGTGTACTCAATCATACCTAAAATTTTACAAATATTATAACTCATTAACAATGCATTCGATATTAAATTAATAACTGAAGTCGTTAAAGTAATATAAGTATATAATTCATTTTAAACTGTTGTCAATCGAATCTTGATTGAATTATATTCTCTATTGGCCCGTAATACCAAAAAAAAAATAATAAACTAACAAAATTACGGCATTACCATAAAACAAATTAAATTTTAATTTTTAAATGAGTTATATTAGTATGTCTCCTCCATATTGTACATAAACCCAAATAAATTACTATTAGAATTTCTAATTACTTTCCTATAATAAAGTAACAATAAAATTTTCATAAAATTGGCCAAATACAAACCCATAAAAATATAATATTCTAAATCTTTCATAAGAAATAACAATCACATGCACAAAATTCTATTCATCCATCCATGCAAATGTTATTGAATACATTTGTAATAACAACAAATAAAATTCATTGGAATTTGATTCTAGTAAAATTTTAGCTTTCTAAATTGCTAAATTGGAAAATGTCTGGACTGTTTTTAACAATAATTATATTCCGTTATCATATAAATAAATATGTCAGAATATTTAAAATTCGAAACTATAAACGATATTACTGTCGGAATTATTGAACATAAAATACCTCCTGTATCTGATTGTTATGATTTTAATGGAGAGAAATGTATGTTTAAAAGCTTAGAACAATGGGTTTTTATAACTAAGACTAATATTTGTTGGATGTTTATGCGAAATAATAATATAATTATTGAAGAGAATTGTGTAAAATTCTCATCTGTCAATGAAAATCAAAAACAGAAAAATATAAAATGACTAATATTTTAGCAATTATTTATTAAATAATAGTATTGGGACAAAATATCGCGAGTCATTATTTATAGTATCATCTATTTGAATACCATTAAAAATGTTTTTCATTATACATCCAAGGAAATCATCGCCACATTTATATAAACTTAGAAGTTTTGATCATAAAATTTGAAATGTTTATGAAATGTTAACCGTGACATCTTTACTATTAAAGTTTCCTTACGAATCAAATTGCTATGATTATAAAATAAACTAAGCAATCAATGAATTACCAAAATCAAGAGAAGATTGCATTGAAAACATATGCGAAAATTCGAGTTTGAGAAATGTAAATATAATTTTCTCGAAGATATGACAAAGCCTATGAAAATTGAGAAATATGATTGCATAGCCAACTCAACACAAATCAAGGATTGGCTTTATAACTGACATTGCTCTCGAATCAATCGAATCCGACACAAATAAGATAAGATATTTAGCTCAATACCTTAAAGGTCAAGATCTTACTTCTTATGCGCAACGCATTCGGACATCGGCTTCATTAGCAAAGTTTACCTTACATGACACATAAAATGAACTATTTGTTAGATTCGACATACAGCCATCGCAACCATTTGTCGCCGTCGCAAATAAGAAGTTAAGTCATGTACAATCAGAAAGTCAATATTACGATTCCAAAATGTCCTTAATGGACGAGTAAGCTCTAAAACCTAGAGATCGCAACGACGCACTTACAAATGAACTTCCAGTCAATTATCGTGGTTTCACGATAGTCGCTGCTATAAGCACTCAGCAGAAATGACTTCAATACGCAATACGTTTAGGGGAAGATCAACAAGTGGTTACACCCAAGTTCAAACAAAAGATAATTTAAAATCGACCACCAATCCCAAAATCGCTTGCAAAATTTGCTTTAACAAAAGTCATTTCAAAGCAATTGGCATAGCCATTGTCCTAACAAAAACAGTGCTATGTTGGTGAGACCGACTACAGAAACAATGTCATCGCATGAACAAGCATGGCTTTATCGAAATCAATTGAACTTGAGTTCCCACATGTAAAGTACAAATCAATGGTCAAACCTATAACGCTATGTTGGACACAGGTTCAACAATCCATATCATGGATCACTCACTTGCAAAAACGCTAAAAGCTTACATCAACAGACAAAACAAACGACATCGCCAACGACTCTGCACCATCCATTGGATCAGTCAATCTCCAAATTAAGATTCAAGGCATTGACGTACACGATATCTAGAAGTTCATGTTCTCACTAATATTAGGCACAAACTTTGGTCGTTATTTCGAACTCGTTATCAATACACGATCAAGAAAATTTGATTTGGTAAGACCGCAAATTTCATACATTAATAAATGGAAAAACAAATCAAAACACAAAATTCAATCGCAAAAAAAAATTTCACATGTGTTTACTAAATCGAGGTAACAACAGGAACGATAATTAATTTCCTGTTTTAGCTTATATTAATCAAATCGAATATAATCACCACTCGCAGTCTCGAAGTTTAACTGGTCGAACCCTCGTCATCGAAAATCAATAAGACTAATAGGAAGTCAAACAAATCAAATCAGCGAAACGCTTCAGTTGAATGAAATCCTTAACAATTCGAATCAATAGGAATCACCTTAATCGACATTAGATTTGAGACTGTATTCATGTTATCAACATTCAAAACAAATGTTCATCGATGGCGATATGTTCAACATCCAAAATCTAACTCAAGTCAAACTGGTCATACCATCGAATCACACAAAAGATGTTTTCATCTAAATGTATGAACTGACAGGTCGGACACTCTCAAAAGACAATGATCAATTCTTCTGGCCAACTCTATAGCTCGATATAAAGCAATTTGTTAGAAACAGTCATCAATGCATATTGGTAAAACTACATTAAGTCTAATCCGTAATCCTCTCACATCGCTCGAAAGTCAACTCTCGATAAACAAAATGATGAAAAAAACGGAGATACTAATGAATTTCACTGCTAAAAGCACAACAAATCATAATACATAATCTGTTTATCAAATTATTTTGTTACAATAAGTGTGGTTCTGTTCTAGTGTTATTCGAGTCTCATTTTAATCGAAGTTTTGAGTTTTTTTAAAGATTTCAGAGCAATTTGGTTCGTATAAATCTTAAAACGCTGATTTATTAAATGACTTCTGAACTTTTGAACTGCATCACACAAAATTGTTTACTCTCTATTGTTGACCACATTATTACATTCTTTGTTAACGCAAGGTTAAAGAAACTGATTATTCCAATTTTGCAATTGCTATGTCTTTGACACAACTAACGTCAACGGCATGTCGACATGTATTGGTTTTGGATAAATATTTCTGTAAAAGAATTAGGATGTTCTAATATGCTCGGACTCGATAGAAATAATATTTTCTTGAAACAAACTTTCTAGGATCCTGTCGAACGAAAAGTTGAGTTAATCTTCTCTTAATCGAATTATGGCTTAATCTTGTCTTGAATTAGCAAAAATTCGCGTACAAAATTTACATTACCACACAATCACTCGACTTGTTTTATTGCTTCAGGAGGTTTTAGTGCCAGCTCTCACTCGATTCAAAATCAAAATCATTTTTTCTGGATTAATCCGTTTGACATTTTTCTCCACAATGAAGCCTAAAAATTTCAAATGTTGAACAAATATAAACAATTTTGGGATAAACTTTTAGAAAATTTTTTATTGTTTAATCAAGTAATAGTTTCAAGGCTTTAAAATGATAATGTGCGGTTTCTTCACTTTTGGTTCAATCGTATTTAAACAAAATGACAAATACGTCACAAAGAATTTGCCAGACATTTGATATTGATTTCATTACATACTTAAACACTGTAACCAACTAGGAGAGGGCTTAGAACTCATAGCATCTTTTTTATTCGCATAACACCCACCTTCGGTTTGGATTGCTATCGTTCTTCTGCAATGTTCCGCTAACCGCATGCAGTAAAACAATTTATCCAAATCAAACCCACATCTATCGCCCACCAATTTAATCTATCTATGCGATCGCTCATTATTTTGAGTGTATAATCGGGTTGTTTAATATATATATTCGGATTCTTTATGTCGATTACTATTCTTTGTTTAGAGTTAGATTATTTTTTTTTGTAAAATATTTAGAACTGATATTACCGCATTCAATTTTTGAACTATATCCATTATAATCATCATATTTAATTGATGGTTAATATCTTTTAGATCGTCTAAAGATTATCTATTTAACCTGAAATGCATTTTTGGTATTTAATCGTATTTAATAACCATTTTAAAATATTTAGCTAAACCTATATCCCATTCATTCTTATCAAAAGAATGCGATTGCTCCACAATGAATTATTCATTTCGATTCTCAAGCAAATCTGCACTCAGTCTAAATTAAATTGTTACAAAAAAATTTCGTTTTACACAAATTTGTTAATCATAGTTTCATCGCTAAAATCATATATTTTGTTTTCGGAAAACAAACTTTATAAATAGTATCTACATAATTATCTAATAATGAAACTGTTTAGCTACTTATTTTTTATAATTTGTTATCAGTTTTCATATTAAATGTGACGATAAACACTGATTTAGTATTATTAATTTTTATATTACTATTTGGATTGTTCTCAATATAGACTAGTAACCTACTCATGTGAAGTAAAAGTTTAGTATTACTTTGAACTCTGTAGCTTATATGACGTCATATCCAACTGAATCGATAATATGAAAATGTATCATGTGACTCACCTATTTGCAGGTACTCTCTTCATAAACGCTTCCTATAGCTGGTTTGATGGTATAAAATAGGCGTAATTTTAACTTCAGATTTTAGTATAAATATTTTAGTTTTTAAACTATTTAATTGAAATTATTACGTGTATAACACAGGACACTAAAAGTGCTACAACACTTGTATCGTTAAGTTTTAACTTAATTGTTGGCTTATATAAATTGTTTTAAACGTTTTGATGGAATTGATAATTATTTGCAAGAACTGTGCCTTATGCAAGCTTTCTGGAATGTATAATCCGTTGGAAACAGCACTTATATCGGATTCGCTATCTGATTTCACTAAATCTATAACATTCACTTGATTTTGTTTTTCTAATTGAAGTTTCTTGATTTTATCTTCGCGCCCTCTGCGTGAATCCTCTTCAATTCACTTTTTTTGCTTACAATAACAACTTGTCTCTAAATGATTCTTCCCTATACAACCAATCACACCTAATAGATTCTTTACTAATTCATTGTCTTTGTGGCTGATAATAATTGTTTGTATTATGAGGCTGATACTGGTCGTGTGTCTTTTATATAATGAATTTTGGTTTTGATACTATAATGTTTATCCATAAATTTTCACGTTCTATTTTTGCAAACTTTGCGTTCCAATTATCAGTGTGTAAATTAAGTTTTAAAAAATCGGCTCTACTTTACTTTCGCTCATACACTGCAAATGCCACTTTTCTTTGAGTTGACGTGTGTAGTTTTTCAATCAAAACTATCATACATTAATTCTTTATCTTCAGAGTAAACGCACACTATAGTTTGTATGCGTTAGAGAACTCTTCTGTAGACAAGAACTTCTCACGTTTAAAATTTATTAATTGTGCAAAGGCAGCCATCTTTACTGATTAAGATAAAAATCCTTTGACAAATCACGTGGATTATTTGTGACAACTTCGAGCTTTGTTAGCAGTATAAAACATCGAAATTTTTTCACTTAAATTTTTAATTATTCTTGTTCTTAATAATAATATAAATTTGTCCGCAGGGTACTCGTTGTAGTCGGTCTGTTTTTTGAAGTTAGATTTAAAGAGTTTCGGCTGTGCGTTACTGTGGAATTCAATGACCTTACTTATTTCGGGAAACTTTTTAATACTTTGATTATTCACCAAATTTTAAATCTCTTTGTTACATTCATCGTCAACTGTTTGAAATCAAATATTGTTGTATTAGTTACTGTCGAATCGTTCGTTATAATCATTAGTAAAGGGTTACTCGCATCTGTATTCGCTGGTATCGATGAGTTAGTATCAAACGAATGATTAAAAATTAGATGGAAACTCAAAAAGCATGAGATAAAAATTAGTTATATATTGAAAAGTGCTCTTACAAACTATTTGACAAAAAATTATTGAAATTTCGTACTAAGAAAGCCTTTTAACCGTTCAACAAATAACTTTAAAAAAGAGTTGGCTGTTCTCTACGTGAGATCGTATCAGCGTATATCAACCATGTTAACACTTCGTATAATTTTTGGATCAGCATTATAATAGTCCCATTAGAGGAAGATTGCTAATTGAACTTTGTTGAAATTTAATAAATTTTATAGAACTCACGAATATGAAAAGAACTGAACCATAGGTTAGTCTACTGCAGATCTAAACAGTTAAAATTAAATTATGAAAATTCATGTGAGTTTGTGTTAAGAATCACCAGCTGGTTTTAATCGAGGACATAAATAATAAGCTTTCAAAAGCTTCAGTTGAAACTGAACTTTTGAAACTTTAAGCTCTCTTGGTTTAATACGAGCATGCAAAAATTGTTATTCTATAATAAGGCGTGGATAAAAAAGTTAATAGAATAAAGCCATATTTTAGCAAAAAATTCAACGTCATTTTGCGGATAGTCAACTATAATCCGATTAAAATAATTTTTTTAAGCTATTAGTGATGGACCGGTAATATGAAAGACCATCTTCGCCGATCGGTTAAAGCTCCGGATGAAGTAAGGCTCTGGGGATTAATCAATATTAATTAACTCGCCACTACGTCCCGGTTAACGTTAAAATTGAAAATTGAATATGATTAACAGGACAGCACTTATGGATAATTGGAAGATTATCATTTTTATACTGGAGATCTAGCGTAATTTAACATATAATACGAAGAAATGACGAAAGACCTAGTGCTTTACTGCGGATTTACAGCCGGTTTATGCATTGCATGTTTTCAAGGAGTAAGGTATCCACATGTATTTGGATTTTTGTTATTGTACTCAGTAAAGTTGTATACACAATGGAAAAACATGCATTTGCCTCTGGTATTAATGAAGTTACCAATGTTATAAAAGACTAGAAAATATCAAAACAATCGCTTAAAAAGCCCCGTATTGAGACTTATCAAAGATTTCTAGAATAAGTTTGAACGGAACTCGTCGATTTCTTAAAAAAATAAAGAAGAAAAATGCAGAAGACCATAAACCTTTTAAGAGACAAGCGAAAGTTTTTTAAACCAGAAAACGAAGGTTATTAAAAGAAAGAGTTGAAAACTGTAATTAAAGCCATTAAAGAATTCGAGAAAAAAACAAAACAGATAAAAAAAGTTTATATTTAATGCCAAATAAAGCGGATGAATTATTGGCTCATTCAATGAATGATTCTGACATGTGATTTAAAAATCAATCACAATTAAAATCGTTTCACCGAACAAATTTTCTTGAAGTATTATAATTTTTTATGAAAAAATCTCATAAAATTTTGCAAAAAATTATACTTCCATTATAGGTATAAACATAAACATTAAAGAACATTAGTTGCCCACTACTAAACACATGCACTTGTATAGAACTGTTTCACTAGTGTTATCATGCCTGAAGCAAAAAAAATACATTAAATATGATTAAATTAATTAAGTGCTTCAAACTGCTTGCATTCTAATCTAGAAAAACATCGTGAGAATGTAAACAAAACTATTAAAAAAACATTATAAATTTCAGTTAAAAACTTTATATGAATAAAAGTCTTCATTAAGTGTTTAGAACTGAGTAAATTATATGAAAAAACAGTGTTTCAATTAAAATAAAGTGTAGAGCGTTAGTTAGTAAAAAATAAGTAATATTTATTAACAACTTTTAAAAAGATGTTTAAACAAATGTTATTTATATTGATTTGAGTAACAAAAATAAAAAGTAAATTTAAATTGCATTTAGAAAATTTAATATTAAGTTTTTACGTCCTCTTTCATCGCAGTTGGAAATAAGACAAAAGTTATTTTCTAGTAACATGGCATTTGCCACTCAAATTTTAACCTAAATTTTATCTATTTTTAAAAAATTCTTGCCTATTTCGAAACAATTTTATGTATTTTTTTATCCCGTTAAAGCCAAAGTTAAGCATATTTTTGTAATTTTGACCCCATATTTTTTCCTTTTTGACTTATAAAATCCCTTAATTAGAATAAGAAATAGTTCAAAATTCCTTTATTAATGTAAGAAATTAATCCAATTCCCTTTATTAGAGTAAAGATCAAAATCCCTTTATTAGTATAAAGTTCAAAATCCATTAATTAAAGTAAGAAATTTTAAAATCCCTTAATTAGAGTAACGATCAAAATCCCTTAAATAATACAAGAGTGTGCACAGACAGACGGACGGACAGACGGGCGGACAGACGGACGGACGGACGGACGGACAGACAGACGGACGGACGGACGGACGGACAGACAGACCGACATACCCAAATCCATATATCCGACAAATTTGCAAAGTCAAATAAAAAAAGGCCAACTTCTGTGGGAGTATATTGCCTACGTTTTTATAACAAGATTAGGAGTCTGTTTATCTGCAAAAACTTAGAAGTACTGTTTCCCAAATGACTCCACCCGCACATGTCGGACTAAACCCGCCCATGGACTCTGCACGGCCATGTCAAACTCCAACCTCCCATGTCTGACTACAATCGCCCATGTCAAACTCCACCCGCCCATGTCGGACTCCACCCGCCCGTGTCGGACTCCACTCTCCCATGTCTGACTCCAATCGCCCATTTTGGACTGCACCCGCCCATATCGGACTATACCCGCCCATGTCGGACTCCAACCTCCCATGTCTGACTCCAATCGTCCTTGTTAACTCCAATCGCCCATGTCGGACTCCACCCGACCATTAAGTACTACCCCTTCATACTGGACCCCAACATATAATTCCAAACCTAATCCACTCATTACTTTCCATATCCGTTCTGTTCCTACCTACCCGCTCTTTATGAACCAAACCCTTTCCAGGAAAAGGTGCCCTCTTTATCGAATGATCCCTAATTTTACTCAGCTTATTCAGTAGAGTTGATTAATACAAACGTTGAAGGGTTTTTTAACATTTTTTGGACATCTTTTGTATTAGGGGGTGCCCACTACCTCAAAACCCCCTACTAGACCTCCTTTCTTCGATCTGAATCCATTGATATAGGTGTAGAGGTGTAACCTCCAGTGGTGGAGCCTAAAAATGTCTTCACAAACAACATATAAATTTTGTTATTTATATTATGTAATTAAAACATTAATAAACTTTTAGATAATAAAAAATTTTTTTGTAAAACTTCTTAAATAATTCATTTGAAAGTTAAATGAAATTTTAAAAGTTTATTTGCCTTAAGAAGTAACAATAAATCGGTATTAAATGGCAAATGAAAGCATTGATATAGTTTTATTCATGAGAAAAATCGATAATTTTGATTTGGATTCGTTAATAGTTGTCAATAATGTAATCTGAAACATGAATTGTGATTCCAAAATAATTCAAATCAATATTAAACTGATAACTATATCACAATTGTTTTTTCACCTGAAGAATGGACAACGGCAAATGCTTTTTGGCAAATCTAATAATATTGGTTTTTATCAGATTTGCAGCTCGAATTCGATTATATGGTAATAAATCGGTAAACATAGTGTTCGGAAATTAGAATTTGAAAATATAGTTGTTCATTTAGAAATAATCAAAATTTTATATTCATAAATAAATTAATTCTATTGATTATAATATATATAATTTATATTTAACTTCACTTTATGTTTCATATATTGCATAATATTAAAGCATTTTATTTAAAATAAGAGTGAATAAAAGTTTAAAAATTGAGATAATCTAAACTATTTTAGTTATGTTAGTGAAACGTTAATAATTCAAACATTAGTGGAATTGAAAAGGTTATTGGCAATAGAACGTTAATGATATCTATTTTTATTTTTTACCATTAGTGGAGCGTTAGTTATATTCATTGAACCGAATTTCTTACACATACTTATTGTCTTCGCATGAATTCTTTATTCATAAACAATTTAGATTATGCAATGTTGACCTAATTAAAATTTTCTCGCTTATCAAATTGATTTTATAATTTACTAAGTTAAACTTTATTTTTTCGTAATGCAAGACAAAAAAAGCTCGAAACGGTCATAATATCTGACTGAAAATTAAATTTTAGTCTGTATATGGTCGCTCGCTCACTCCGTTCGCTCGCTAACCATTTCAATATTTCGTTTTCTATAATATACCAGCTCCGTTAGCGGCAGATGCCACATAAGTTTTAAATTATATTTAGTTATTTTATAATGAATTTTGACATTAAACTTGCGCTTTTATCCATAATGAGTCTAAAAATCAATTAAATAACGCCAAAATGTGGCAGATGCCATTGAATTTTTAACTTAAGTTTAGGTCATTTCTGATAAGGTTTGCCTGTATTAGCCAGATTATCGTTTATTTTGAGACATAAATTTCATTTTTTACAGCTAATAGCGGCAGATGCCACTCACATTGTATTTCTAATTTTGGTCATTTTTTGATTATTTTT
>JAQIXJ010000782.1:0-27393 GCA_034700185.1 Phthiracarus laevigatus | reverse complement strand
AGTTTAATAGAACGCATTTTTCGTTAATTAACTATTTTCGTTATTGAATGATCGTTTCGTTATGTTAACTATATAGTCATCATAACTAACGAAAACGTTGTTAGAACGCACTCCAGTAGTGGTCATATATATCTTTAAATAACCTGCTTTTAGACAGTATAAAAAGCAACACTTTTTATTCACTGATATAGTAATAATGTTACCATCTAATTATTAAATGGTATTTTTGAATGATTAAATTATAAAATTTTGACCTCTAGAAGACAGGCAACTTTCTTCTTATTGTATATAAAGTTCGCGCTTAAAATCTGAACCCAATAATTATAACAAAGACCTCTAACGCCTGAAATTTTGTCTATCCTTAAGTTACACCATATATTTTTTGTCTATGCCTATCAATGCATTGAAATGATAAGCATAGTGGAATAGTGGGGCGTGGTTTAGTAGAACATTTATATGCATTCATAGGAATATACAAAAAAATGTATGAGTTACACACTCTCTAACGAACAGTTTATACATTTTAAGAGAAGACAAAAATGTCTACTCTTTCACTATAAGCTTGTCTCATGACGGTTTGTCTCAAAGACTGTTTGTTACCTCCAAGAAGTTAAACCAAATTTGAAATTTAAAACAATACTAAACATGATATACCGGTTATGTCCCCGAACTGTTCACCTATCGATTACTTTGGTTACGGTTACTTAACACGGTTACCTAAAGGTGTTGTTCAGCTTATCAGTTTTTTAACCTACCAGTTTTTTGCTTTTGCTTGTTGGAAAATATTGAATTTTGACTTAGGCGTACTTTTGCTTCCCATTAAGTTATACTTTAAATTATATTTCACTTTTGCTTAATCAATTTTGCTTTGCTTTTCCTAATTTTTTAATTTTGCTTATTCAAAGTTAAACAGCACTACTTAAAACATAAACCTTGTACTCTGATATTGAGCAAAAGTATTGAATGTTATCTGAAGCGAAAGTCAAGAACAGTTTAGAAAAGTAGACATCAATTTTAAACGAAGAGTTTTCAAAGTTGTAAAAAATTTTGCGTTTGGTTTCTTGTTCTGAAATATTACACAGAACTAATATATTTAAAATCAATAAATAGTTCTAATGATAAAAACCAGTCGAACAAAATAAATCAAACACTCCTGTAAATAACAGTTAACGTTAAGGTTTTGTCTACAATTAGTTAATAACCAAACAATTAAATAAAATAATATTACGTTTCGCGGTATAAATAAATCAAAACACGAACATCTCTACTCGTTAGAGCCATAATAGATTGACAATGATAATAAAAACAGTGATTATGTTCGCGTATACACAGTACAGTAGATTATGCCGCGCTTAATATTCACTCATCGATTTGCTTGAATTTATACCAATAAATCATTTTAATTTACCCAAATTTAATTTATAAATTAATTTTTTATTTTACCGAAAATATTATATTTTAAAAATCGTTCGGTGTTTGATATATTTCAACCAAATAATAGTCAACATTTGCCAAATATCGATATATCGTCGTCAAAATGAGTGAAAGGTAATCGCATAATGATTGAAATTACTTAAATTTATTAATAAATTATGTTAAATTACTGAACAATTAAAATATGATTTGTTTATTTAAGTTACGAAGAGTTGGTGAAACAATTGAAACCATTGTCAGTGATAGCTCATCGCATGTCTGGCGAACAGTTCGCGAAACACAAACTCATAGACGACCCGAATTTGATTCGCGACGAAACACCAATCGCTTGTGATCCTGTAGAAGATAACCAAGAAATAGAAGTCGAAGAAGTTTTTATAGACATTCCAGCGGAGAGCGATCCAAACGATAGCGTAATGAAACGGAATAAAATGATTTCATTATTCAAAATAATTAACATGGATATCATTTAGGTTGCGTTGATCGATGTGGACGAATCCAAATACACGTGTTTCTTCTGCAAATGTCAGCCGCTTTGCGGTTACGAGAAAGCGTTCAATCATTTCCAGTTACATATCGACTATTATCCGATACAGTGTGCGATATGCGACGAAGCGAATACCGACACGAAAACATTTATCAACCATTGCCGGAAAACGCATCCGAACGTCACTCGAGTCAGTTATCACCATAAGCCGAACAAACCATCGGAAAAGTGGATCGCGAGTTACTTGAAGTCACAATCGGCCAACACGTACAAGAATAGTCCGCACCCGTATTGTCCGGCGTGCGACTGGATTCACCTCAATCCGGACGTCAACTCCCAATCGGGTGAGCAAAAAAAAAATTCGCTGGAAATTCTGCTTCACATTCACCAACACATTTGTTACGTACCATTCAATTGTCTGAAGTGTAAGGATGAGGGAATAGATGAGTTTTGCCTATCGGTGTTGGATCATAGTGTGAGGAAACATTTACTGGAAATGCACGGCAATTATTACGAACCTCCAGGTTGGAAGTATTTCGGCAAAAAGTACGCCATTCCTTCGTTGGACAAATTTATTAACAACTATTTAAGCATTTTTGGCATCAAAAATCATAAAAAGAAAATAAGGAAACGTAAACCAAAAGAGAGTAAAGTTGTTTCAAGTGATACCGATTTGAATCAATCGAAATCGAGTCTTGTTAATCCAATAATAACGCAAAATGTGCAGCAGATTATTGTGCCGCCGCAACAATCGAATGTTATTAATGGTTATAAGCCGTTAATGCCACAAAATCAACTTTTCCTTAAGTTGTTGGGTCCAAATGCGAAATTGGATCCAAATGTTACCGTTTTGAACAAAGTCATACCTTTACAGTGGAAGCAGAGTATTACGAACGAAATCGATTCGCTAACCACTCCGTTACTAATATTTCCATCAAACACAAAACTCAATTTGCCGGCACAACGCGTCGAAAGTACAAATTTGGGCGTTATATGTGTGGATCCCGTAAGTATTTGATGTTTTTTGACAAAATTAAGTTTATTGTTAGACCCATTCGGTTAAAGCGTATCTTATGTATCGTTTTGCGCCGCATTATCCTCCAGTGGGGGATAAAAAAATCAGTAAAATCGGAAAACTGTTCCGTAAAATTGTTTATAAACCGAGCTTTTACCCCACACATCACCTCGACTCACATTATACCCCAGAGGGTATAAACCGAATTAATGTATTAAAATTTAAAGCGAATTTTATGTTACTGTAGCCAAATTTTTACCCCATGGGGCAAATTCGATTTTCATAGCGACTGGTTTCTATGGATCATTTACCGAGTTTATCCTTACCCTAAACCGTCACTCACAATTTACCCCATATGGGGATAATGCGACGCAATACGGTATTTGACATTTATAGAATAATTAGGTCGTGTAGAGGTTAGCTTGAAATTTAGCTGAGATTTAAAATATTTAATTTTGTTTGGATTAAAATCTCTGAATCGTCAGCTTATGCGACCAAAAATATATTCAATTTACCTGTACTATATATAAGTTACAACAAAATTAAAATTAAGTTACTACACTATGAGCAAAATTTATAGAATTAATTCAATTTTTACGTTTAGTTCATTTTTTGACTAAAAACATGATCTTACAGTATGGTATTGACCATATCCTCCCGTCTGTCTATATTTTAGCAGTTTTATAAAGGGATTTAGTATCTTGAGATTATGGGTTTATGGAATAATATATCAATTAGCATGAGTAGTGACGTAAAAAAATTCAGCTCTCTATTAATTGCTGCTATTGTTTGTAGTGAATTTTTGTTTTGGTCAGCATTTGATCTCTTTAATCCAAGCATAAATATAATTGCTATCTTTTATAAGCTTAATTTTTATTTGAATTAGAAATTACAACAATTGGACGATAAAAACTTCAAATACGTTTGCGTATTTTGTACGGAACAACACGTAACATTTGCCACAAAAATGGAAGCATGTTTCCATTACAGCCAACACGTCGATTATTACCCAATTGTGTGTTTACTGTGCGAATCGAAGTTTATCGAACTTAACGAACTGATTAAACACTACGAGGAAACACACGTGAACTACAAGGATAACATATTTCATTACCTCAAAGAGGACATTAATATCGAGCAATGGATCGACGAGTTTCTAGACTTGCAAAAAACGTATGACTTTAAGGCACAAATATCGGCCACTTATGGCGAGTATTGCGTTGCATGTAGAAAGTTGTCGCCGCCAACAGTCGATGGTGGCATGAAAATGAAGTTAACGCTCAATAAAGATAATACAAAATTGATTCGCGCTCATATTTATCAGCATTTAAGTTATTTCCCATATCAATGTACGGTGTGTTATCACGGCGATCGTCGCGTTAGGTTTTCCAGTTTGAATATGGCGGCGACTGAGCATTTAAAGTACTGGCATCAGGCAAAAGCTTTTTCTAATACCGAGTTTGAGAGGTTGTTTGCGAAATGCAGCGAAATTGTTAAATTGGAAAAGTATATCGATAACGATATATTTGGTGTCCGAGAGAATAACGCATTGAATCGGATTACTGTTAAGAGAAAATTGGAGGAAATAGTGGAACAAACGAAAGAGATTTGCGCCAAAAAGTTGACATTAACTTCGATGTTGAACTCACCCATTAAACCATCCAATTTTGTAGTTAATGATCCTAAAACTTTGAAATTATTGTTATCGAATAATACTTTAGTTACCAAACCTGATAATGGATTAAAATCACCATTAAAGGTAACAAATTTATTGCAAAGAATTTTGTTTTCATACCAAATTAACAATATTTTATTATTAAATATGGTTAGCCTAATAGTATTTTATTGAAAACTGGGAAAACGACGGCAGAGGCGGATTCAACAAACAATCGCTCGAGTTATTGTCAACGGTTTCTTCAGTGTTTTCATTGTCACGAAATGGTTAGTAATACTGTGGAATTGGAATCTCACCATCAAGACAAGCATCCGAAGTTAACACTCGCTAGTTATACCCCAAATAGAGACGATATCAGAAAATTGCTATCGAGTAAAAATATTTCTAATGTGATAACGATTATTGATTAAATTAGTGGTGTTTCCCAAGTATTGCGTATTTGATTGATGAGAGAAATGTGATTATCGCAGTTTTATTAACGTAATACCCCGCCATTCTCGCGATCGCGAGTAAGCAAAATTTTACAACAAAAAAAAATATACTCTTAAAATGAAATTATTTAAACTGGGCTTACTCGCCATATAACAATTTATAGTGGAAAACAAAATTTATTTGTCCATAACTTCAGAAGAGCTTACGCCACACATACGAACAAGTTATTTTTGTAATCTCATCAATACCGAATTATTTGATATGCATATCACCAACTGTTGCAATAGTCGATCAATAGTCGATCAATTGTGGATCAATTGGAACAGTTGGCGAAAAGTATATCATATGAAAAGTATTCATGAGTAGATTTCACAAATAAATTCTTCATTTGTGTCTTACTAGCGCTTCAGGAGTTATGGACATCAAAAAGATTGTCTTAAAAATTAAAAATCAATTAAATGGCGAGTAAGAAATTTTATTAATGTTTGGATGCTTATTCGCAATGGCGAGTATGGCGGGATTATAAAAACTGGTTTAGAATATACTTAGGAGTTTAATAATTTATTCAATTTTATTGTAACGCAATTTGGTATGGGATTATTTGTGTCTTAGTTTATCTATATCTGTATATTTAACGTTTTTTAAAAACAACTGAAATTTGATTGTGTAAATAATGGCATACTTTAATTATATTCACTGTCTATTACCATAAATAATTCCAACTAAACTTCATTTATCGTAATATAAATATCTTATTTTCATTGCATAGCATACGTATACTGTAAACGTTAATAGTTTTTTTTATGGTATTCTGCCAAACATAATTCAAAAGATTGTTGACAATTTCAAATAATCAAATACTGATGGTTACATCATTCAATCACATACTGATGGACAGAGTATAGAGCACTCATATATTTAGGCAAAGTTTAAATTAATCCAAACGTTATAGATTAATAGCGTAACATATTGTTCAATCATATTAATCGCAATACCAGAACTTAATCTTAATTACAATTTTTGAGTGCAACACATATTTGATTGTTGTTTCTTTAATGGCCCGTATTATTATCTAAAATCGATGCATTTGAAGTTAATTTATTTGTTTGATAAGTTTGAACGCAAGATGACAGCTCATCGGTTAAACATTAAGTCTGTGCTTAACAACCCAAACATATTGTGATTTTTTGGAGCTTTAGATCTAATTTTTTATTCTGATTCGCCTAAACCTTAAACACGTTCTTCAGCTTTTTCACAACCATTAATTGAATTAAAACTCATGTTAATTTCAAATAGTTTTTGCATAGAATTTTTCATTTAAGATAATATACTCGAATATATCAATTAAATGCGCAATTGTATGAATGTGCGAAGAAGCAGTCGAAACTGGAAACCAAACCCTAAGTTCTATGGATCAAGTTTCCTTCACTTAATGTTCTTATTGACTCTGCAATTATACACTGGTTCTTTTCATCAATCACCTATAATTTGGAGAACGACTAATCATGCAGTTGTGACAGGAGAAGAGAATCAAGTTTGTTGTCAAGTATCAGGACCCTTGTTTCATATTCTATAATCAAACTCTGGGAACATACAACACTCAACTACAATTAGCTTCCTGGTGTAAGTCCGCCATCGAAAACGACTTTTTTGCTCCTTTGAAAACGTTCTGCAAAGATGTCAGTAACCCGATTCCCGGCTATATCTCACGATTCCATAGGACCAAGCGTTTGGAACCAATTACTATGGCGGTTATCATTGGAACACTTATTACTGTGGGTGTTGGTAGCTATTCAATAGCAAGTGGTGTGACAACTGGGAAACATTTGGAAAACGTTGAAACGACTGCAAGCGACATAGTGAACAAGCTTAACGCTTTGGCTATGAACGCTGATGTTTTTAAGGACGTTCTGTCAAAGTTAAACGAAAATCAAGAAGAAATACTCCAATCGCTAAATAAGACCAGACAATTTGTAAATCGCATAGCTGGAAGCGTTCCACAATCTATTCTTATAGTGGCTCACCTCACCATAAAATTTGAAATTGGAAAAAACATCATTCAGGACACTGGAAGGAGTTGGAACAAATCAATAATCGATCCGCGAATGTTAGACTACTTTAATTTAACTTTACCATGTAAGGAACGATGTCCGATAGAACGTGCCATCCCAAAAGAATGCCTCATTGATTCTAAAACTCAAATGATAACGTTCAACGTAGTACTAAGAAAACTTAATGTTAAAACCACCGTTCTAATAGCGTATACATTCGCTCTACTAAATAAGACCGCGAACGATAAAGCTTGCAGTTGAATCACCGGACCGACTCGCGTTCTGTTCGATCAGGAACGTGACTGTGTGAATGAAACCTTTTAGTAAAATTTTTGCCAACTCACCACAGAACCTCATCTTCAATCCAGGAACGAACAAATGTCAAAACAACATCGATAATACTCCAGCTTATTGGAAACAAAAACGATGCGTTAATATGGAAGAAATAGCAGAAGAGGACACACTACAAGTAAAATATACGGAACGTGTAAATTTAATATTTTGCTACCCGTTCCACATCACTCTATATAGACAGACCATAGGATGTCCAAAGTTTCCATTTAGTGTTCCCACATCAACTACGTTCTCAGTTGGGAACATGCATTATCAAACATCTCAACGCGTTTCACATCATAATCTTTGATGGAACCCTTCAGTCAGCCAAAAAGTTACGATGTAACTCATACCGAAACTACACGAAATGACGATCAACGTCGATATCAACCAAGAAATTGATAAACTTCAGCACATCAAGGAAGTAATATGGGAACGACCGGTTCCGTTCTTTGGCGTTAGCGCATTACTACTCGGGGTAGTTATTATTGTTATTATAGCGTATGTGGTACGCCGAAAAGGAAGGAAGCGAGATAGAGGATTTATTCCGTTTAGTGCACTACTACGATCAACTCGCTCTCATACACCAGTAATCGAAGTTCCAAGAAAGGAGGAACAACAACCCGGGAACGTCGACGGCTCGATTGAAGCAGACGTAGAACTACTTTCACTCCGTTCTTTGCGTTCTTTAACCAGAACGACCCGTTCCAAAAGAACAACCCCAAAAACAAAAAAATAATCATATGTGGGCACAAATACTTTATATAACCTCATATATTAATCTATATAACCAATACTATTAATATTTAATCAATATATAATTTTAATAAGAAACTCTATCTAATATACATTTTACACCATGAATTACTTATTATAAACCTAAACGTGTTAAATCTTTCACACAATATGTTCTATCAAAAATTTTCAATAATCAATTGGGGACCAATTGTCTTAAGGTGGTGGGAATGACGCTATACTTTTTTTATTACTCTATTTTCTCATATTAAACCTTTTTCTTTATGTACGCTTACGCATACCTTACCTTTGCACTTTTAGCCTAAGGGGATCCAGGTGTCAGGACAAAGGGCTATAACTGTCACGCCATCTGTCCTGACCACCAATTTATTAGTTTGTTATTCTCTCACTCTACTTTCAACATTACATAACACTGCTCATACACTTTTTAGTCCAGTATAGTGGCCACTGTACTCACAACAACTTCATTTTACAATTGTATTTTCGCAACAGTTTTGTATTGGGAACACCGTTACCATTGATTTTTATCATTTGATTTGTAATTCGTTTTGTGCACACTTATATTAATAAAAATCATTTAATTAACGTCAATTTCATGATTATTTCGTCTACGCGTAAATTTACACGCATCAATATAAAATTGAGTCGACCGAAACATTAACCGAAATTGGACTTAATTACTAACCGATAACCGAACGAAATTTACCATTTTTCTGACCGAAATTTCCGAGCCTTAATTATGACCGTATGGATCGCGTTTTCATTTAACACTATCAAGGCTACAAAAAAAAACTCATTTCAACGTTCTCTGATATGAAACACGAGGAAATATTTTTATCAATAAGCTTAAAACAAAGACAAACAGACATAAATAAAGGTCAAAAGCATAAGCTTTTCTTTTTTGAAAATTACAAAACTAAAAACTTATACATAAATTTAATTTGAATTATTGTATTGATTTGATTAGTCCACTATTTATGCGATGAGCGCTGTCATAATTGTATTGATTTGAGTAAGAAGTAAACGATGGCGACAGCGATTGCGGTCGAGATGACCGTCTCTTCAAAACCATTGCATACCATTCAGGTTTACACCATATTCTAAGCCTAACCAATAATAGTACGCATATAATTAATACGAATACCAACGAAAATATTAACAATAAGGGGATAACAAGGGATGATGAATCGTTAGTTAAATCGTATCTGTTTGCTATCCATTTCTCGTCTGTAAACGTAAATATATTAGTAAAATGGTTTAACAATCGGTGGATTTAGCCTACCTCTGCATACAGGCTTATTCGCACTCCATTTCCCATTTGCCGCGCAAATGGCAGTTCTTGGGCCGATCAGCACATGCTTTCCAACCATAATGTTCTCGTTTTTGCACCAATACTTCACAATTGTTCCCAATACTGCTTTCTCTTTATTATCGACGATCATTGTTCTGAAATACTTTCGCTCCAACACAGACGAGTGATTGGTGTGAATATCGCATAACGCGAATAACTCGCATCGCGGAAATTTATCCTTCAAATTAAATTTATTTTACGCAATTGAATTAAATGGGAAAATAAATATGATGGTTACCATCCATTTGCCATTTGTTGCACACCTCACACCACTATTTCCCACTAATCTGTAGCCTGGATGGCACTGATATCTGGCGGTGCCATCGCTATAGACGCGCGTATCAGAGTTGGGCACGTGCTCTGGTGTGCCGCAACTGTTGGGCGATTTGAATATCGATAATCCGCATAATCTTATATTGGGTGAGTTAAAATTAGAGTGAAATTTGTCCGCATTTATAGACAATTCTATAGAGTTGTATTGTAGCATATCTTTATGTCCAATGGCTTCGTTAAGATCACTGCCAATACAATTTCTAGTTAATCAATTATTTAATTGGATATTACTTTAATAAATATTACTCGATATCGTTTTCGCATTTAAACGAAATTTGTGTTATCCAATCGAATACTTCGATCACATTAGCGATCGTGCAATTTGTATGTGCGTAACGATTCCGCAATTTAGCGTTAATAACATTGTCGGCCACCAACTTATGTAATCTTATGGACGTATTCGGTGTGTGAGTGAATAATCGCGAAGTGGCAAAACGTATTATGATAAAGGAGGCGCGAACCTCACGCGACAGCGATATTGCCCATTCGTGCGATTCGTTTTTGGCGATTTTAAATGTGGCGCAATGATCCACATCTAATTGTTTTTAAGTCATTTGAAATATTTAAAAATAAAATTTAATTTATTATTTATTAAAAATATTTAATGGGATTTGATTTTATTCAATCTTTTTAATTCTACGGTTCGAATCATCGGGTTATGAACCTAATAATAAAACGTCGGGTTTTAGCCAAAAAACTGATAAATAAATGATTTAGTTTATTGTTGCTTTTTTTGTCTTTAATTTTAAACCTGGAAAAGAATTATTTGCCTAAAACTTATACTTTTAATAATTTCAGCAAATTTTAATATCCGTTTTAGTATTTCTCATTAATTGACTCTATTTGGTTGGAGTGGCTCTAAAAAAACTTTATGTGCAACCAAAGTGATACCCGAAACATGTTTATTATAATAATTAGTATTCTAAACCTTGTTCGAAATAATTCCAATATTCCGATGTTTTATTAGAATTTGAAATGCGAAATATGTCCAAACGGTGACTATTCTTCTCAGAAGCATGAATGGTCTCCACTTTAACCATATCTGTGTCAATTTGTTGATAACATCTGCCTATAGATCCCGTCCACGTTCCGTTAACGCACTGACGAGTGTCGAAATCATCAGCCATTAGATTAAAACGTGAATCGCAGTGATACGTGATTTCCGATCCGTTTCGATATTTCGACTTCAGATCAATCGTAAAATCATTCCAAGTAAATAGGTTTGGCTCTGAGGCATAAATTTTACTGTAAGCCGGAATGGCTGGGATTCCGCAATCATTGTTACTTTCCATTAAGTGTGTGCTATCAAAATTATTATTAACGCAAATCATGAGAAATATGTATTATTAATATTCGTTATGCTTACAAATTTTCCAATACATTTTCGGTTTCCAATACTTTCTCATTCAGTTCTGCCAGTGATATCGTTAAATCGACATCATCTGATAAATGTGGTTTATCGTATGTTAGTTTTAGTATTTATTGTATCCTAAAAGCAAAAAAGTGAAATGGCATACCCGTACAAAAAGGCATTTCTCCAATCCATTGCCCATTAATTGAACAGAACAGCACAGAATCGCCTATCAATGTCCGGTTAACATGGAGTAAACCATTTTGGCTTTCAGCGCATGAATATATGGCTACACTACCATTAATGGCGGTTATGTTGCCATCATAACTGTGCAAATTCTTATATTCCACTCGAAGACCAGACAATTCCAGCATATTTTCGCTTTGCAATTCGCACGTGTTTATAGGCATACACTTTGGAAATTTGTCCATCCATTTCGTATTTAGTCCGCAAAGTACTATCTTTGATAAGCATAAAACATTCATTGGTCGTAACAAATACATAACAAAAAGCTTAAATATTAATTACCGTATTTCCCATTAACTCAAATCCTATATCGCACACGTACTTATAACCAATCCCTACCGGATTATCAGTTTCACTCATCACAGTATGATAGTCGGAGTGTAGTGGAAGATCTGGTGAACCGCACGCCGACCAGCGCGACACGAAAGACTGATATATATGTAATCGACAAACCGTTACTTCTGGCACTGAAAACACTATCGATATGTTTGCTTCGTCTTTTAAACGCAATTCATAAAACTCTTTCACGCCTAGATTTCTGCTCAAACTCTTAAGTTCGCACTCAAATGTTACTTGAAGTAAATTATTTTTAATGTCTATTCTTTTGAGTTCCTTTTGTTGACACTCGCGATAATCATTCACATAAACATTTTTAACAAGTTTAGCGCAAGTTTCCTCAGAATCACTGGTGTGGATAACAATCTGGATATAATTTACAGAATAATCGGGTTGTTTGAAATGAATTCGCAACTCGTTCATGGAATTTGTTAAACTGTGCGCTTCTATACATTCATTTTTATGATAATCAGCGAAGAAAGTGTGTATTGCTGTTCGTCGTTCATCTACTTTTGTTTCAGGAACCGTTTGATTGTTGACCGTTTCGATTCGGTCTACCGATCGACTGGGTATTTCTCGAACTTCGGAAAAAATACCGAAATTTATTTTAGCGCATCTGAATGAACAGTTATAATGAAATTATAATTACCACATTGGGGTATATCGCCAATCCATTCGCTTTGCCAACATTTTCGAAACTGTCCGCCAATCAGTTTCATGTTATTATGTTCGCACACATACTCCACGCTGTCTGCCTCGTAATATACGGAACTCAGTGGAGTTATTTTCGTGTGTACCGGTATGGCCGGAAACCCGCAATCACTTTTTATCAGTATTGAGCGCGTTAAAGCTGTTAGGATTAATGTAATTGATTTTTTCATGATCAATAAAAAATTATTACGCTTTTTCGCTGCCTTTTTTAATAATGTTAGTATTAATGAGTTTTTAGGGCAAAAGCTGTTTAAACAGTGTAATATTTGCTGATAATAAAAAAATTTTAAACGATTATTTGCATGTTTTTTAACTATGGTTTATCAATTCTATTTAATAAAATTTAGCTAAACAATTATGCAATAAAATTTTTCAATAGCCTTCTCTTTCCAGACTTTGATTGAATTGTATAATAATTGCGCGATTTTTTTAAAACTCATAACGCATACCTTATATTATCTTGTCTTGTAATGCTTGTATCGGATAAGAGGCTCTTATATAAATATAGCTCTATAAAACATTTTACACTTGATTAATAATAGATTATATAAGCTTATACCGGGTATGATATATAATATAAATCAATATTATAATCAAAATTGTAATCTGAATTGCATGGAGTTGACTCATTTGGGTTAAATATTAACTTTGAAGCATCTATCGAACTAAATAGAAACAAAATTGTTCACAATTTTTTGCGGTAATAAATTCACATACATCTATCTTTCTTTAGTTATGCCACGCGTGGAAGTAATCAATTCTTTCAGACATCATATTTTCGCATTAATTTTATTTTCTTAAATCTAAACTTTACATTATCAGTGAGCCCTAATTAATAAATCCAGATCACGTTTTAACTTCCGGCGGAAATAAAAGTCAAAAACAAAACCTGCAAACTAGTAAGAATGAAAGGATAACTTTAATGTGTGACGAATTTAAAAAAAAGATTCAATCCTGGAAATGGAAATGATTTACCGGTTATTCATATCCTGAGCTAACTTTAAAATTAATAAATTAGTCGTCAAAAATTATTTAGAACAGAACAAAACAAAATTTGTTTTTATAGCCATTAACATGACAGGCAATAAAAACAAAATAGCAATCAATAAGTTTATGTTTTTATACGGTATATTATTAGTGTTAATGCGCGAAATAATTGCAAATGACGACAGTTGTGGTAAACCAGGATTATATAAGCACACTATTTTTACTGTGAAACGCGAAAAAAACCAGACCGATGTTAACACTAATTTCGCTGGCAATTTGTTTAGTAATGGAACTGTAATCAAGTACTCGTGCATTAATCCCAATGATCATATTGACGACTCGAGTAACGCAACGCGTGTGTGCGTCAATGGGAAATGGATCGGAAGAATTTCTCGTTGTGGTACGTGTTCTACTTTTCATAATGTTGTTTGGATAACCAAACATGTAACATAGACTTATGTTAAGTTAATACTAGACCTGGAATGAGAGAGTCATAAATAAACATTAATGTATGTGCACTTATGTCAATTTTTAAAATATCAAACGATTTTTGAAATTTTAAAAGATTTTTCATTTTTTTAATTCGACATTATTTTATTAATTCTAATAAATGATACTGAATATGCTAATAAATTGGAATAACTATTTAGAAAAAATACATATTTGATTAAATTTACTTAAAACAAACTTAATTTAGAAGAAAAAATTAGGCTCTGTCGATGTTTATTTTGAATTATAAAGCATTTTTTAGAAACAATTGAAAGCGATTCGATGAATACAACATAAAGTCTTAGATAATAATAGTGTTCGAATAATAATTGGAATTCATTTGTAAACTAATTGTGTTCCCATAAACCGAACAGCTATTAAACCAGAAAACCCCGATTTCGTGTTTAGTCGACTTGTAACTGACTAATTTAGTACTTTAGTGTGAGGCTAACCTACAAATTGAATTGCATGAAAATAGAATTAAAAATTTGTTTAGGACTAAACGGAGGGTTCAAACGACAATAGTACTCCGTTCGAAATAGTGTATAGTTCAAGAGATTCTTACTGACAAACAACTTTACTAATTTTTTTAAAAACAAACTCTAAATAAATACTGAAAAATGCCTTAATCTAGCAGTCAATTTATTGTACAAAAAATTTATTTATTATTGTTTTTGTTTGTTCGCAGCACAAAACAAAATATCAGTGGTTAAAAGGTTTGAAGTGCACGGCACAACAGTGAACAAATCAATTTTCACTTCATCTGGATCGAGTATTCCATCGCTTCCATACTCATATATAGCGCATCATTGGCCCCAAGACTGCCATAGTATATCCATAAACAACACATTAACTAACAAAATAGTTATCCATTTGAATTATTCGTTACCTTTCAATTATATTAAAACAACTTTGTTGTACAAAAATGCATTAAATATCAACGTTAGAGCAATTGCGCGAATTAGCGAAACTAAAACGTGTACAACAGTTTCCACAGAAAAGTTTGAAATTTACGAATCGCTTTCATTTTTATGTCATATATCAAATAAAATAATAGAAGATAATTCCATTGCTTTGGAACAAAAACTAAACTATTTGAATGAATCGTACAATCGAATCGAGTTAATGTTCAACACTAACGAACTATCAAACAAAACCAAAACTCGGTCATTGAATTTATCAATTTGTGATATCAGACTTTATTCTATACCTAATAACGATTGTGGTCAACCAGACCATCCATTACACTCTGTGGTGCTCTCCAATAATCATTTCGCGCAATTCACGTGCGAACAAGGATACGACATATCACCGCTAAGACTGAATGGCTATCACGTGATGTGCGATATTAATAGCGAATGGAAAGACCAGTTTCCCGTGTGTTTGGAGAAAATGTATTGCGATATTCCAAATACATATAACTCAACCGAAATAGTGCTCAGAAATAACATATTCAGTGTGGTTAACGGAGTGAACGTCACATCGCGCGGAACCATAGCGGTGTACACGTGCGCTAATATCCTATTCAATGGTTTGCCGACAATGCTTAATACCACGTGGAATACACGGGAGTGTCGTAATGGGAAATGGACTGGAGTTGAGCCGCAATGCGTATCAATTAAGTACAATATTACCATGGATTTGTCGGTTAAGTTGAAAACAATTCTGATAGCGTTGGGAAGCATTCTGTTGCTATGCATTATTATCATATTGTCGTTCATAGTGGTGTGCTGTTGCAGAAGAAATGGTAAGAAACAGTTACCTCAGACAATAATTCGTGAAACGGAAATGAATCCGTACGAGTCTGTTCGTATGAGTGACATTACTATCGGTTCGTATTACGAACACTTTTACGAAGACATCACTAACTCAATAACAGCGAGTAATAACATATATAATTTTCGAAATTCGGGACAACAATCTCAAATAATCGCTTATAACTCGAATCCACTTCGAAATAATTCGATCTATACTTCTAACAGTTCTTATTGCTAGTAATTCGTACTTTATTCGGTGTTTCAGTGTGAAAATCTTATAAACAGAGATGGATTTTTTTTTGGGAATAACAGATTATCAAATTTTGAATTTATTTGGTTATAAAAACTCTTTTATGGTGAATTCGTTAAATAACTTATAAATAATTTTTAAAACATTTTCAACTTAATTTCTTAATATTTACTTAAAATTTATCATTCATTATTAAATTGACATTATATACATAAAATGTGGGTATTTTCTAAAATGTTAAACATAAGTATATTGATTCAGCACATATCGATTAAATTTGAACAGTAAACCGCATAAACTGAAAAAAACATTAAACCTCGTATAAAACCAAATAATTCATAAAGTTTCTCTTGATATTATAAGCGGCGTTTGTCCCATAATATAATTATGCTGTCGAAGCATATTAGCCATAATTACTGTCAATAATATCATTAATGCATTTGTAACGTAAGACAATACATTTAGCGCTTCTGATTGTATGGTCGACGATAGTGCTATTATGTTTATTAACAAAATCGCAAACGAAAACACACCGAACACAGTCAATAGGAAAAAATTTTCCTTAAGAATAGCGAACAAACCACACAAATCACTCAATAACGCAAATATAAAGCAAGCGATTATTACGCCGCGATCAGATTGATGGTAGATATTGTCAGTGTGTTGCAAGTGTTTGATATCAATGCTGTATTTTAATGTGTCAACGCATACGGACACGAATAGCAACGTTAAAAGCGTATTTTTCGCTAAATTGTACTTGTAATCCATTATTTAGGCTATTCATTACACTAATGAATTAATTATTCGTTATTATTGTTAATATTGAGTTATACTAGAATACTGAATCAGTTTAATTTAGTATGAATTATGAAAGGAAATCCTTACCAACAAAAATTAATACGTATGCGTTATTAATATAAAAATAATGTGAAATATAATATGAAGACAACTTTTGAAATAAAATACAAAAATTTTTTAACAAAAAAATACAAGTTTAACATGAAGTTAGTTCATTATTCATTGATAAGTGAATTTAATTTAATTCAATGTAATTTTACATTAGTTAATCTATTTTTTCAGTAAAGACTTTTTAAATACGGTACTTAAAATCTATTTTCTGTTACTAGAAATACCCTTTCGCTTCTCTCTTTAACCACACTATTTGTTTTCCTATTTACAGTATTAACAACTTGTAATACCTTTATTTCTCATTAACCCGTTATAGCTATTATATCCATTATAACGTTTCATATTTGTTTATAATAACGGTTTTATTGTTGCATTTCACACTAACGATATATTCGTAAATTATAGCGACACACAACAATACTCTTATATAATTAAAAATTTTTGTGGATATTGTTAAGTAATATAAGCAAAAATAGGGGGATACTGTGATACACGCTCCAATTGTTGCATTTTCTCGTGTGTTTTTAAATTAAAATTAATAGTTTACAATAAAATTTTTTAATATACATTGTAATATATATATAGTTTCCAAAAATCAATTAAAAATATCAAATACAATTTTTTTTATAAGTTAACCTAAACGAACCTAACCTAACTAATACATAACCTAACCTAACCTAACCAATACATAACCTAACCTAACCTAACATAACCAATACATAACCTAACCTAACCTAACCTAATCTATAAATAAACCAAACCTACCAACCAAACCCCTAACTAACATATCCAAACCATTTTTGCTTAAAATTTCTGCTAACAAAAAGTTAAACATTTCTGATAATATTAATTGGTTTATTTATTTAATAAGATAATAAAAAGCTAAACGAATTTATTCTTTAAAGTACTGTTTTTAAATTTGCTGTATCGTTTTCTTGTGTGAACGTGAAACTATATGTTGGTTAGATTGTATATACAATTTATAAAAATTTTATTTCAAAACACGAGAAAATTCAACAATTGGAGCGTGTATCACACATTATCCGCTTTTTTTAATTATTTGTTATTTTAAATCATATATTTTTTAATTATTCTATTTCGAATATCCTGAAAAAATTAAAACTTTATAAGCACTCGTGGATTTATTTTTTATCGCTGTTTATAAAAAATTGATAATTTTGTTTCGTCACTATTTTATTTTAATCATAGAATTTTTGATGTTAAGCAGTTACATGTTAGGTAAACGCAGTGAAACAAATACACCAGAATAACACACTCTGGAAATGTTAAGCTAAAATGTTGAAAAGTTATGTTAGCTCTAGGTTTTATTGCCAGCGAAAAATTTTGGTAAGACAAGGAACCCTGTATTTATGAGATCATGGAGTCCGTTGCGAACTTCTATAATTATAAAATTATAATAGTATTATAATATTACCAATCAATAGCAAGAAACAATATAAAACGGTTTTTATAACAGTTAGCGCACAAGAATAAACCCTGAATTTTAGAAATATGAAATACTGCGCAAAAAATAAAATGCAAACTGCAACAATTAAATATTACAGAATCTATAAATTGTATTTAATCTCGAACGAGAATAAACACCAATATGTTTTAAAATATTTCAAAAATTCAATTTTAACAAGATCTCAATATTTAATTGAGTTTGCATTAAGCATAACAAATTATAAATGATTCTAGGATTACAATATTTTTTATAATTTGACCTTAGTGATGAGTTTTAATTGTTTTTTAAACATTTTAATCAATTATTTATAATTGATATCTGGGCAATAATAGTTAGTGCTAATACACGAAAACAAGAATATTTTTTTCTTGGAAAAATCCTGATATTTATTATAAAAATATATATTTGGAGTAATTGTTAGTCAAATATTATTGATTTTCTTAAGGCTTTATATTATTATTTTTTGTTTTGAATGTTAATGACAAGCATTTTAAAAATCTTTTATAGTTAATATAAATAATATTACAAAAATAAAGTAAACCTACCACATATATTAATAATCATATTTTGAGCTAATTTGTATTAATTTGAGAATAGTTATAATTCAATTGATCAGTCCATAGACATGAGCCTAAAGCGCAAATAAATAATGATTGGAATGGTGTGAATGTGAATATCTGACCACAAGTAAATCAAATATTATCTCCTGAAAGTCTTATTAATACACAAACTCTAAATGTAGTTTCATATTCAATTTTCGATTGTTGTTTAGATATATGTAGTGAACTAACTTGTATTTAGAGTGAACAGCAGTGGAAACAGAAGCAATAAATGAATTACCCCAATATATTAGTGAGAAAGTTATAAGAAAAAGTATATACCGATTGGATCAAAACTTACGCATACGACAAACAGCATACAACCAAATATTGGATAAAAAAATACTTTAGAAAGACTATACTCGCACGTATTTTTAATCACTGGAAACCGGTATTTCTGTGTAGTCCTACAAAGCAAACAGGTTTTTAGTGATTGTAATACAGTAAACGTATAGCATTATTTATCCAATATTTGGTTGAATTCTGTTTTTGGTATGCGTAAGTTTTGATCCGATCGGTATAAGATAATCATTAAAATTGGGTAATATTCAAAAGGGTTTTAATTATAGACATTGTAAAGGATGCCATTGAATGTTTCGCAGTGTAATAATATATTAGTAGTTTTGTTTTAAAAAAAATTATTTATCTTTAAAATCAATAACTACAAACGATTCTTCGCAGAAGTTTATTTAATACATATTCTTTCGATTAAATCTAAAATTAAAAATATATATTTTAATATAATTTATAAACTATGGCAATTTTCAATCTCTGTCGTTATTTTTTAAGTTTTTATGTCAATATAAAAAAGTAAAACAAAATCTAAACAAATAAAATCAATTTAGCTGAATGTGATGCTAATGTTTAAAATAGTGGTCAGATTTTAAATAAGAACATACCTATCGACATTTTTTTATAAATTATCTTAATATAATACTAATAAAACATACGGGATAAAAATATCACCAACGTAACTTTGCGCCCTTTGAAATTTTTTAACATAATAGATTAGGGATTAATGAATGCTTTATTCTGTATTTCTTTTTTCCATCAGTACATTCCAACTACCTTTATACAGAAATCTTTGCTTTAACCGCATCCCTCATTCAGGGATGATTGCACTTGGATCCTCCAGACACCGTGATATCAAACCTAATTTCTGGGTCTTCAACTAATACCTTTCTCAACGAAGTCAACAATTCATATGAAGGGTTTTGACTGACCAGAAATTTTTTGTAATCAACTCTAAATTGGCAATCCTTTTTCAGTAATGTTACGAGCGTATGCCACAATCAAATGGTATTTACCTCGTAAATGGTTGAACACTCGCTTATCAAATAAATAAATTGTTCAAACAAATAACTAATTTAATGTTTTTTATTAAAATGTGTGTAAAATTGAAATTGCGACTTAACAGTCTTAACACAAAAGTTTAAGTGATTAATATATGTTTGATACATAAAATACGTTATAAAATTTAACTTAACTATAAAATAAGTTTAACTTTTTAGTTTTTTGGGGTCTTTTCGCGCTCTTTCCGGTTACAGTAAGTGTATTTAATCTTATTAATTTTATATAACACAACCATAGTAATGAAAGCCATGGCCCACATAACAACTTTGGTTGGATCGTAATAGAGGTGGAGAAACTTTAAAAATGATAGTCCCGTCCTGTCCCGTTAATTTTAGGTAGTAGTCCTGTCCTGTCCCGTCCTGTTTAATTAAATATTTAGTCCTGTCCCGTCCTGTCCCGAAATTATTCATTATAAAGCTAACAGGAAATTGAATAAAATATTTTATCTAAACTATCGTTGATAAAAACTCAATGCTGCTATATAAGATATAAAATAAATCATTTCACAGAATTTTTTGTAATAAAATTGAAAAAATTAAAATTCTATGATGTTTGAAGACAAAAAGATGATCATTTATAGACTTTCGGGATTGAGCCAACGAATTTTAAAATCCCGATGAATGATACAATCCCGTCACGATTAATCCCGTAAAAATTTTTTAAATCCCTATCCTGTCCTGTCAGTCCCGATATTTTTTCCGATACATAAGAGAACCGCGATAATCAGTGCCTAAAGTCAATCCATTATAATGTGGCCAAAATTTCTATGATATTGAGTGACATCACTCTAATGCTATTGGAGCGTTAGATTGAGGTCAATAAACTTGAAACAAAATTCAGATATACAATAGAACACGCATATATAGATTTTAAATAAACGTGTTTGCAAATTGAAAGCTTTTGTTTAATTTTAAAAATTTTTGTTAAAATTATATTAAATATAAATTGTATTAAAGTTTTTATTATAAAAATTTCAGTTTTTGTTGAAACAATTATTTGTGACAATATCAGCAATTAATTTCAACAATTTGGGCAAAAACTTTCCAGAAAATTTTTCGATTTTTTTCAATTTTATAAATTAATTTTCGATTATTTTCAATTTTTTTCAATTTTTGTCAATTATTTTTCAATATTATTAATTAATTTTAAATTTTTTTTCAATAATTTTATTTAATTTTCAATTTTATTCGATTTTTTTCAATTATTTTTTAATATTATTAATTTTCAATTTATTTCAATTTTTTTCAATTTCATTAATTAACTTTCGATTTATTTTAATTTTTTAAATAATTTGTTCGATTTTTTTCGATTTTTTTCAAATTTTTTAAATTATTTTTCAATTTTTTTTATTTTTTTCAATAATTTTTAAATTTTTATTAATTATTTTTCGATTTTATTCAAATTATTTCAATTTAAATAAATTTATTTAATAAGATGATTTATATTATACTTAGCATAAGTTTTCTAGTAGTTTTATTAATTTTTATAATATCATTGTTGAATATAATTGCGAATTCCTCTTTAAAAGGACATAAAATAGATATTCAATCTAAAATAATTGTCATGAATATAAAAACTAAAGTTGAAAATGAGTTCCCGGAAATTAAAAAAATGGATTTGTATAGAAAAGTTGCCAATTTATCAGGAATTTTAGAAAGATCTGTTAGGAGAATACTAACTGAGGGTCTAAAAACCACAATTAAAAACTTTCAACGTTCTATAAAGTATTTTTCGACAATTGTGACATTGCTGCCATAAATTTATTAATAAGAAGCATATATGAATAATAAGTTTCCAACAATAGATTATTTATTTAGACAATTAGACGAAAGTGTATTATCATTTAAAGGTTGCTGTAGAAGTACTTTTTCTAAAATTATTAAGCGCATGGGATATAAATTTGTATCAAGTAATAAAATTTCTCGTAGAATTTTAATAGAAAGAATTAATTAGGTTAAAATTAGAAAAATATGAATATTTCGGTTAAGTTTTCAGTTGAATTTAAATTTGTATTATTTTAAAAAAGTTTATTAAATCTAATTACCCTAAAAATATGAATGCTTGGTTGAGTAAAATTTGTTCTATTTTAATAATATTGAATATATTATTAAAGCATAGAAGAAACTAGAACACATTGATATTTTTCGAACTTCGTGATTTGAATTATTAAATATAAGATTCTATTTACCTAAGAATTATTCAACATGTTTAAAGCTTAAAACAGCCTATTAAATGATCTATTAAATTAATCTTTTCAATACAATTTATTATCTAGATCTATATTTTATAGTTCTTATTAAATAAACAAACATGATTCATGAGTTTCGGTTGTAAACTCTAATTTTGGTACTTTCGTCAAGAAACTCTAAAATCTGTTATTTCAGTTAAATATTCCAATGCATAAAAAGCTTTATTTTAACTTCATATTTGTTAATCTTTGTTGTAGTTGTCTGGACAGTAGTTGTTGTGGGCACTAGTTTGGCTGTAATTCTAGTAGTTGTAATGGTTGTTGTTTTTGATAGATTAGTTTTTGTCGTCGGTTTGACGGTTGTTATATTTTCACATAAATTTTTTAAATCACAATCGAGTAAATCTTCTCTCACTTTTAAACTATCTTCTAATTGCTTCATTTCGTAATCAATCGCTGAGTGAGTTGACAATTAATTTTCTTATTCCTTTACCAGAACAAATATAGCATTTTAAGTTAGTGCGATCACTCGGAAAATAATTAAGACAACTGATAGAAACATTATAATGGATTTTTTCAAATGTATGAATGTTTAAGTAAATATGATCGACACATTCATATAGAGCTCACATTTTAAGTAAATACGTATTTAACACAAGTATATAAGTTTAAAAACTTTAAAAAATGAGAAATCTATTTAATAATATAAGAAGTCATTAAATCTTTTATCAAAACTGCTACAAACAAGTGGACAAACATGGTCGAATCCATTAGCCCTATCATATCTATTCAAAATGAGCTTAAAATTGAATAAATACTTTCAAACAAAAGAATCTTGATTGATATGCGTCTTCATAATAGATGATTGCTTTTTTAAGTAGAATAAAGAACAATAAATGGTTTATGTTAAATTTTTTATGTTAATAAATATTTATTTTACAACATCCGAATGATTAATAGGAATAGTTTGATAGTTTTCTGAATTTATTATGTTTTTAAATGCAATTTATAAATTAATTAGAAATTAAATCAAAAATACATGATGTGGTACTGGTATGTAATTTAAAGGTTGCTTCGATTTGATAAAACTCTGTTTGCTAAAATAAACCCGCCTAAATAGAATTGAATTGTACACTTTACTTTTAAATTTTAGTTTTTCCTTACCTTCTATGTAGTAAGTATTTCTTTAAAAACTTAGTTCAAAATTTATATTTTATTTAGTTATCTGGGTTCGAAGATGTATCATTTTTTGCTACTTTTTCATTTCCCTTTTCAATTGTTTGTATTAGTTTATTTGTGAAAGCAATCTATAATAAACTTTTAAAGTGATTTTAGAAAAGGGACAAACAGACAAAATTTGATGATTATATATTATGATAATATTTTCGATGTATTTATAGATATTGAATACTTTTTAATAAAATTAATTTCTAACATTTTTCATATGCATTAGATTAAATGCATTTGTTTTAAATTATCGTTATGAAAATTAAGGAAATTCTATCATAATAAAATAGAAGCTAATAAAAGATAGAACGTTTATAGTAAAATAATTAAAGGTTAAATTATAGTCAATGTTATAGTCTAGATTAAATACTAAACAAAATGACATTTTATAGTAAAGCAAATTATTTAAAATATATGAACCATTTTGAAAAATATTTGCAAAGCACTCATTTTTTGGGTGCAAATTCATTTTATGATTATTCCTATGGCATATATTCGACTAAAGAAACAATCTATGCTTGTTTTATAATAATACTACTATTAAGTTTTGCATTAAGATCTTTAATAATAATATACTTCAACGAACCATTCTATTGGTTATTATTAGGAGACACATCGCATTTCCTATTTGATCCAATTACTTTCAACTTTTTTTATTTTACATTTTATTGTGGATTTTCATTCGAAAGCATTAGTTATCTATTTGATAGATGGATGATAATGAAAACACCACAGTTTGGAGAGCTTTATTCACTAATAACTAAAGCTGATAGAAATGGAGTATTTAATGATAAATGCATGAAATCCATGCACATTACTGGGAAAATTATGGAATTGATATTATCTTATTCAGTAATTCCTACATTTCTATACTATTTTGTTTATGGATTATTATCAATTTATGTCTATATAAATGATAACACATTTAACGTTCCATTCTCTGCACCAATACTTTTGTTTTGGTTTATTATGCATACAACATCTATTCATTATTTAGTAAAAAGAGGTGTTTCTGGGTCTTTAATTGCGTTGGTAACTTGTGCTTTTATGAAATTTCAATACATGCAATTAGCATACAATCTACGAATGATATCAAAATTCATAATACGATGTAATAGAAACAAAAAGACAAATTGTGAGCATTAATTTATTCAAAATTTTTTTTAATAGATTCACTTTATAACATAAAAAAAATTTCATCGATTTTTTAAATGATTTTATTTTTAACTTAAAAAGAGCCCAAATATCGTAAAAGTATGTTTCTAAAATGATTATTCTGATAAAGTTAGAGGTAATGTAAAAATGATCAGCAAAGTTGATAACGGATTCATAGTGATCATCGGTCTACAATATAGTTAACCAATAAAGTCAGTTGTTTCATGTAGAAAATTTAGAGTTCTTTTAACTTTAATATCTAAGAATAGCTTAAGTAAAAATTAAATTAATATTTTAACATAAACTCTTTAATGTAATTATAATATAGGACTTTTAACAATCGATATCAAGAAAACTTAAATGATTATCCTTATCTATATTATTAAATAGATGATCTCTCTCTCTCTTTCTCTCTCTCTCTCTCTCACTCACTGTATGTCACGTTCTCCTACAATATAATATTAAGTCAATATAACGAACGTTATCTAACAATTACAATAAATTTTTAACTTATTGTTGTATTGCACGAAAACGAAAACAAAATAACAGAAATTAAAATTATTTAAACCGGAATATCAACAATATAAAAAGTTATACAGCATAATAATGTTATTTCCCGCGAAACGTGTTTCTAACTAGTATAATATAAATAAGAATAAACATTAGTAATGCGCAAAATTTTTATTCAAATGTTTTTTATTTGAATAGATATGGGAATTAGTTATGTTAATTATAAATATTTTACAAAAAAACTTATTATTTTGTTGCTTAACACTTTTGTAATTTTATTTTTAAACATACAAAACTTAATTATTATTGTTTCGATAAATATTTTTATGTGTTTTAAAACATTGTTATAAATAGTACTTCAGTAGGTTTGTAGGATATTTTTATTCATTCTTAGTTAATTTTTCAAGGAGTTAACATCCCAACTGTTCTAATAGCCACAATGAAGTGCCTGTCTTAACATGTTTTAGTATAATTAGTAAGCACTATGCGTAACACCAAAAGTTATTCATATTAGTCATTTTTGACACCATATTTTGCCTCTATTAAAGCTAATTTCGGCCCAAATTTTTCAAACTTGCCTTATGTTAGACAATATTAAGTCATTTTGGGTATTATTTCAAGCATTTTTTCATAATTTAAAGCCTCTTATTATTCAAAAAAAAGTCTACATGCAATAACATGCACAAAATAGTTGAAATGTCAAATTCAATAGCTGACTTTTACAAAGTGAGCTAATTTTAAAAAGTGAGCTAAAAAATATTTGTTTTACTCTTAGGCTTAATCGAGAGAATTTGGAGTAAATTTATTGCTGCGGAGAATCGGTTGTATTTATTAATTGTAAATATAAATAAAAGTTTTAAAACAAAACTACTAATATATTACTACACTTCGTTACCTACACTGGCATTCTGTATTATGTCTATAATGAAACCTAAAATGGAAAAATACCCAATAATACATGTTATCTATTATCTATTTATTATTGCACTCGTCTTATCACTATTTTGTGTAAATTTATTTGTTTCTTCAGTATCCACTGCTACTCACTCGAATTACAAATTAATTCACTATTTAATTCCAAAAAAATGTGGAAAATTGAGTTTGAAATTACTTTTAAAGCTTGAGAACATCTTAATACGACTTTCAAGAGATAATATTGGATTTACTTGTGGCGATTTATTTACGTTCACACCAATAGAATCTTTATTGTTTGCGTTGAATATATTTGCACTCTACGCTCTTGTGTTTGGTCTGCTCAATTGAATTTTCACTAATCATTTAATTGTAATACTTTAACATTAAATAATAAATAATTATATTTATTGTAGAATTTACTCAACTATTTAACGTAATTTATAATAATTAAAATAACTTTTCGAAATGCGAGAGAGAGAGAGAAAGAGAAAGAGAGAATATCTTTACATAAGAATACTATTTCTGAGAACTGTTGCTAAGATTTAAAATAAATATTATTCACCTAACTATTAAAAATTTGTTTTTAAGAAAATATAAATTTAATTTCACATCATTTTAATTTAATTAAATTGTAATTAAACAATCCCCTTATTAAAGCTCACAATACACTAACTCAATTCTTACCTAATAAAAGTTTGAAAGCAAGATTGTAATGTATGTGAACTCTAGTTACAACACTTGTCATTTTTAAAAATAATATCTGGACGGGACAGGACAAAGGATTTCTTTAAACAGAATGGGACAGGACAGGTCTAGTACTTAAATTTAACTGGACACGACTGGACTCGCATATTCAAAGTATTCCAACTCCAATTCAAACGTTACCTAAACATATCAAAAAAGTAAAAACTATTAAATATTACATAAAATTGTATTGCACAAGAAAAAAGTGTTAAAGTGTTAAATGCAACAATCAAACAAAATGACAATAATACGGGCATAAAAATGTTATTTCTACGGTAAGTGGGTCTCTAAGTAGTAAATGGTGATTATTACATCACTTCATAATGTAAGT